>JAQGBW010005328.1:0-12188 GCA_034698625.1 Julus scanicus
TTGCAGCACTTACTAGACAAATAGACCCGGTACCCCGTTGTGCCTCACTACCCCGTTCTGCCCCACCTTCCCCTATACAGTATTCTCAAGCGTCCCAAGCATTGCTTTTCATTAGTAAATCTCTGAGGGTTATGTAGGCCATCCCTTTTTCTTCAGCATTAGTTTAGGACTTAGATTTTCAGTTTCTTCAATATTGATTTTGTAGACTGTTTTCACTAATAGCGAAAGCCTTTGTCTCTCACTTATTTCTGATGGATTTACTGATTTAATTACCTCTTTGTTGTTGTTGCAATTGTGCGCTGCGATTGTTTATTGGGAGACTGGTTGTTTTTGTGCGCCTATTCTACATGTATTAATTGAATCAAAGGCTCACTTGATTAAATATATGGTTTGAGATAAGCATATACAGCACAATTTAAGAATAGCGACCCTGGTCTATTGTAAATGGCATATTGTATTACCCTTTATACGAAATGGTATACTATTTCACATAATTTGATAATCTTAGTATTATCTTTACATAGTTTTTTTAAGTTTACGTTATCACAAAACTGTAATTTTGGAAGATATCAAGATTATATACAGTATATGATAATGTGACAAGGAATTTTTCTTAGTGGGTATAGGTATGAATTTGAAAGTATAACACGAAATAAAGAAGCACGTACCATTAGCAGCAGTTTGAGTAGTTTTGAAAATTTGTATTGTGAAACAAATAGTGACCAGTGTCCTACAGCATGCGATGGAATCCAATGCACTTTTCTTCATAATAAATCACAATATTTAGGGAAGAAAAAAAGAAATTAAGAGAAAAGAAATTGTTGGCAATTAACGGTGAATGCCAAGATTGTCATTACAAATTTCAACCGGTTGGAAGTGTCCAGGAAAACACAAACTTGTTGCCCATTTTTATAGCCTGCATATGGCTACTTGTTTATTAATAGTGGGTAGTGTTTCTCCAAGGTGTTGCCATAGTTGCACCATTGCCATTGGACCACACTGCATACCACTGGTCAGAAAGCTTGTATACAACGACTACATGTATATATGGGGTATTGAGATTGCAACCAGTTTTTTTTTGTATACAGGTGATTGCGTCATCAACTGATATATTGCTTATATGAGTCACACGTATATATTATTGCCTGGTTTTTACTTGCGCCAATTTTGACTTGGTCACGACCAATGAGTGTATAAGATGACAATGACAAATTTGATTATTGAATTTCGAACATTCATGAAATGGATCATTGTAATCTGCATCAATCGATAGTATCTAAACTTCTTCAAATTGCGTGTGGATCTAATCAATGAATGCATTTAACCCACTAACCCAGATACTTGGTACAATGTATCAAGTAGTGAAAAACGAGGTAATACAAAAAAAACTGTCTAAAATTGATTTATCAAGCTGTCTTAGAATTATGAAAGTGCTTTTTCCTGGAAGTGTTGGTTGGATTTTGACGGAAATAGGATTTGCAAAGCGCATTTCTCCATTTGGTTAAGGAAATATTGATATTTCAGTAGCCTTCTTATCATCCTATTCTCTCAAGATATGAAGACTGACAATTTATGCATGCATATAATGCAGGCTACAGTTTTCTGCTTTCTAAAATAAAAGGATTTGAGAGCAGGGATGAAAAAAATGGACACAAAATTGGATTCGCTGGTATTGCCGAATGGAATTTTGGATTACTATAGTTAGAAATTGATGAAAATTTTGAGAAAAGAGGATCTCCTGAGGTAAACAACTGCTTTCAGAAGATATTGCTGTGAGTTTAGCGAGTTATAATGCAGATGTAATTTTCTTGAGGAGCTATATTTGTCTGAATATACACAGGTAAAAAAGGTATACTATAGTAGACTGACAATCATATAATATGAAAAAAAATTACCTGGGATAGAAGGAATTTAAAATACTAATTTAAGACATCTCTGATGGATTCAGAAAATTAAGTTTGCCAGAAAGATGATATCCTATATTTTTGTTTGGAATTTAATACTTGTTTATATATGTTAATGTTACTTAATTTATTAGGAATATGAACATGGTACAGCCAGGGATGATTACTGAATGACATTATATCTAATGATAAATTATTTTTGTTCAGAAATGTTCATTACCATTAAAGTTGATATTTTTGTAGTTTATTTTGTAGTTTTATTAGGAATATGAACATGACACAGCCAGGGATGATTACTGAATGAAATAATATCTAATGAAAAATTATTTTTGCTCAGAAATGTTCATTAACATTAAAGCTTATATTTGTGTAGTTCATTTTTAAATTTTAAAGTTTTTAATGTGGAATTTTAAAATCCATATTCATTAGTAATTAGTGTAAATAAAAAAAAAAAGTGTAACTAAAATAAGATTCACTTTAACCAATGTAGAACATGTACAATGTCCGTGTTTATTTTACATCTATCATGTTCCTTAGGCTGCGTGTTAATGGGTTGTCTTCATAAATATAAATATGCATAAACATTTTTACTTAACACCGTCTAACGCTATTGTTAGTGACGGCTGCTAACAATTTTCCGAGTTAGAATTTGTTTTTAATTCGTTGGCATAGTTCGTCACGATTTTATATAAATTATTAAACACGCGTTGACGATTTACAGTATGTTAACTTGAGAATTAAGATCAATAATTATCAAAGATTAAATAAAGGTCGATAATTTTCAGTAATTTCAAGTTCATTTAAGATATTTTACCCAGACAGAAGTAGCATTATTTAATACCAATAAAAACTTGTATGACCTTTAATAGCTTTACAACCACTTAAAAGACTTGCAAACGTGTAAGATTTTAAATGTAATCGACATCCATTCTGTACATTGAACAATCAATCTGTCCATTGTCAGGATATAACATTCACCACTTGCAGTCAGACATTCAGAATGCATTTTATTAGTCAACCACTTTGGTTAGGGAACTTTACCCTTCTAAGGTTTAGAAATATACTTGTATTCGGTAACAAGACCTAGTTTATCGTAAAATATCTTAACACCATTAAGTGCACCGTACGTTTATTCCACCCTTTGCAAAGTCAGTTACTGTTTACATTGAAATCGCTTTTTCCAAAAAAAAAAACATTCAAATTTTGTGTTATTTTATCGCAGTATCCTCCATAACACTAGATTTTGGTCTGCGCACTATGCATATAAGTATCCTTTAAAGGCATTACATCACGCTGGTCAGCTGCGTTTCAAAGCCTACAGAAACGTTGTGTGGCCTTTAAAATATTTTAGTATCAACTATTTGCACCGTTTTATATGGCGTTCTTTTCTTCATAGTTCCGCTTGGAAATGTCTGGAGTGATCGCAAAATGCATATTTTCCTGTCAAAAATGAGTTTGTCCAGAATAGAAGCCATATTTTACAAAGTCCAATCTATAGCTAAGATTTTGAATTTATTGCACAAGGAATTCCTTAAAGATTTCAGCAGTTCTTTTTAAACAAAATTGATCTGGATGTGTCTTAGAAAATGGCTTATTCTCCCTCACCTTTTCACCTACATACCCTATACTTTCGTAATTTGTTCATGTGTGGGAGTATATACAATATCTTCTTAAGAAAACCTATTAAACCTTGTCGGATTAAAGGAACAGGAAACTTGAAAAATCTTTAGAAACCCCAAATGAATATAGTGCACGCTAGAAAGTATATTGCTTTTTTTTAAAGTCTTCATTGGCAATTAACCCTGGCCTTGCTAACATATAAATTGGCAGGCCTCAAAGGAGGAAGCCTAGGTGGTGCATCTTTGCCTTTACTTGTTTGCACATCCGTATGACGATGGCACGTTGTAATTGCATCTACCTAGGCACTGAGTTGTCAGGGCAACCATTTAAATTTCCGCCCTGGACGGGTTCGTATTACGAACCTATTTTGTCATCCCATGGATACTACACCAATTCCTCCCATTATGGTCACATGCCCTTTTACTATGTATGCCTGCTTGCTTGCTAACTAGCTCGACCTGACGTCTATCTAATCAAATTTCCCCCCTAAAAACTGCTATTTAAGCTTGCTGTCATAGAAACTGACAAAATCGATCATTATCGTTAATATATTGATTTTGGAATTTCTCGAAATGTTTAAAGTTCGGTCGCGTAGCAAGACCGAACTGGATGAACTTATTTATGATGGAAATAATATCCATAATAAAACATAAAAATGTTTTTTATCAGCACATGTGACGAATATACCCTTAGTGATCGTCATATATGCTAACGATTTCCACTGCGAATCCAAACTTATTTAAATCGATTTTTTTGTAACTTTTGGTTGTGTTGCCAGTAGCTGTGGGACGCCCTCGAATGCTTGGCGAACACGCAAAGTACATGCAAAGTACACGCAAATGCACGAAAGTACATTTGTATGTATATGTATACTGACATGATTATGTAGAGATCAGTATTTCAAAGATGATGTTGTTATACCGTTACTCAATTTGAATTTTACTTAAAAATCAGCATTTCTTTTCTTAAACACATGCATGGCTTTTATTTACCGATTTGCTTTAAATATCTTGCGTGTATCTTAGAAACCTTAGGAATTTCAGATGTAAGATTCGTATTTTGGCAATGGAGGTTGCTAAGCATTGGATGGCGTTAACCTATGTTATTTAATGTTGGAATTACCTTTTAAAACTTTCGGATCAACTTCACTATTTTAGCACCATGGAGCCCTAAGTGACTTATAGGGATTTTCAGTAACTTTTTCTTTTTAGTCGATATTGATGCACTATCTCATTGAACAAATAATTTTTTTTAATGATGATCCAGATGTTACTTAGTATATACTTATCATCGTGAATCGGAGTTAACGGTTGTGTATAGGATGTTCCAATAATGATGGTATCCGAGCAAATAATAAGTTTAATATATATATATATATATATATATATGAATTATTTTGACTTTGTTGTATGATACTTATGCACGCAAATGAAATCTAAATAAATAATTTGTGTCATTATGTCTTTGTATGCTTTCTTTACCTTTATTTCATGGCATAATTGGATGATACAATTAAATGTTCAAATTTCAGTTATTTTTATTAGAAAAATAAGACAATTTTATACTGTATGTAGTTATATTGATTCAAAAGGTGAAATCAATAATAAAGTTGGGACATCTGAATAGGAGAAAAATAATAAAAAATGTGAATGCAATCGATCCAGAATTTCCACAAAAAACCCGCGAATACAAATTTTCCAATTTATTTTTCATGTTTTAAATATTGATGAACTGTATTATACTCTCAGTCAATATTGGAATTAAGTATTATCATGAAGCGTAAGTCGAAACTTGAAGATTAACGCTGCTTTGTGATATTATTGTTTTCAATGTTGGTAAAGCCGGGTCTCCACCAAGAAGTACATCTACGTATATACACGTTTTTTACAAACATATGCAAAAAAGTTTGCCCTCCGGGTTTGTTTCAGCCGCCATTTTTTAAATGTATGCCAATATCAAAATTGTGCAGCTATTAAAGACATTTAATAGGTGTAAAATTTTGATATTTACATATATTTATAAAATGGCGGCTGAAACAAACCCAGAGGGCAAACGCTAGTAAATACATGTATATATACGTACATGTACGTCTTGGTGGAGACCCGGCTTTAGGAAACTTGTTCTAGAAAGTTTTGTTAACAGACGTTTAAGGGCTGAAAATCTAAACATTAATAGAGAAATTCTCATGTATGCTCGCTTTTCAACAGTATTCTTTCACAACTACAATAGAGATAGTTAACCAAGTATAAGTTCCACACATTTTGAATGACTTTTAAAACTACATGTTAACTTCTTTTTGACTTTAACTGCAATATAAACTTCAATGAAATATTAAAAGTACGATTGTTGCATGTCTAGCACAATTCCAACAGAATTCCAAACACTTTAGGGCTGTAATAATAATTCTTCAGAAGAACTTTCAATTGCCTGCTCGCTGCAAAATAACTTCCGTCTGCAATCAAAAATGTTAATTACAGGATATATTCCCATTTAACTGTTTTCATGTCTTTTACAATGATGATAGTTATTTTCAATCAGCCTGCAGCTGAAGAAATTCAAGATTTGATATGTATAACATTGTCTAAGCAAACTTTTGTTAAAATTTGAGTTGAAGAATTCCCCATTGCCAATGCACTGTCTCCCTTAATTCTTTCCTTGCAATGGACTATTCCGTTCGATCCTTGCCCTCTTTATCGTAGTTTCTGCCATCGTTTCACGCTGAATCCCTCGCTGTCTTTTAAGCAACGTTCTCTTGCCATCGCTGCTATTTCTGTTCAGTTCTTCAGCAGGCATAGTTTGCGTTTCCCCCCTGATGAATGGCAAACAGTGAGAGCAGAGAAGCGCTGTAGTGAAACTCATTTTGATATTGGGTTGCATGAATAGAATCATGAGGTTTGCAAGGAACAGCAATTTCAGGACTAACACAAAGGTGGTTGACCCATAGGTAAGTAGTGGTCATCGTTCAATATTTTTTGCATTGTTAATACTTCACCTGGGACTGCATCTACAAACTTTTAAAAACACATTGTACCAAGTTGTTGTGTTTTACGTGGAAGGTAGTTTTTTTAATTCTCAATTGATTTGCGTGCATTTTTCTTGCAAACGCCCCTCTGATATTTTTGTGAAACTGGAGACACAAGGTTTGTTCAGTCTTCATGGGTCAATATGGGAATGTGTTGCCATGAAAGTTGTGAAGGAGTTTAAATTTTGCTCAGTTAGTGTTGCAGTGTTGTGAACAACACCATACACTTAATGAACTTAATGATTACTTTTTGTTGCAATATTGATCATTAGATAAAATAATGTGGGCGGCAAGAAATTAGGGATGGAATGAGTTTTTGTTGACTATATAGAGAACTTCAATTGGCAATACTAAATTGTTTTCTTCCATTTTTTTCCACAACTGTAAAAGTCATGATGGTGCATTAGTGAACGTTTTGAGTGACAGTTTTGAAGGAATTGGAAAATAGAATACTCGGGAGAAAACGGAAGAATGCTATAAAATTTCTCTAGTGACTCTTGAAAACTTGAACGAGTTAACTTCAAGAATGATTAAGGCTGAATCGGTAGAAAAAAGTGTCCCAACACTGCATTAAGAAAGAAATGTGAATTCGCATCTACTTTTTACAGTATTTTGTCTAACCCATGTTCTTATTTTAAAATTGTGTTACAATATCTCGAAGTTCAGTGTAGCGTTGAAGTCGAAGTATTCTAGCAAGTAGAATAAAAGTATAAAAGAACTTTTTAATCAATTTGGAAATTGCTCGACGTACATTATCTCAAATTTTTCAAAGTGCCCTGGTGAAAAAACAATAGAATCTCTATTGCTTTCTATTGTTATTTGGAACTTTGTTTTCTATTGGTATCAATAGAAAATTGCTATTGGTTTTATTGGTTTCAATTGTTTTCTATTGTTCAGTCAATACAGCTAAACCATAGAAGTCAAAAGAAGCCAATAGAAGTCAATACAGAAACCATAGAAAACAATTAAAACCAATAAAGTGTCCAAATAACAATAGAAACCAATAAAAATCTCTATTGGTTTCTATTGTTTTTTTTACCAGGGTGGTGGGGCCAGAAAAATGAGCTTGCAACTCCTAGGGCTATACTTTCACTAATGATCAATAAATCAAGGATTAAAGGAAACACTTCATTATATATATCAGAGTCTGCAGCTTATAAAATAAAATTTAATTTAGGTGCTCTTGTCATGTATCCTCGCAAATTGCTTTTTCAAATTAAAAAACACATCTCGACTCGCGAGTAAAATTAACCAGGGTTAAGTGTGCAAAAGCGTTTAGCTTTCTGTGCATTGTCGTAACATCCATTCTTCGAACAATGTCAAGACACTTCCACGTGCTCCTGATAAGTATTATAATGCATTATTCCAACTGCACTACACGTAATCCGAAATAAAATAGCGTCTAAAATACTTGCATCAAACAAGAGAAAGTGAGGCCAATCGATGGAGATGGAGCTAGGGCAGCTTAACGGACACCCAAGTGCAACATATACCGATATTGATTGATTAGTCTTACATTTATACGTCAATGACAACAATTCTTTTCTTCAACCTCAAGACTTATAGTAATCTTTATTACTGTGCACGCGCTGCAAATACCCAAATCTCTTAACTTCCAACCACAAGCCAATTCCCATGTCATTTAGTCTATATTTAATTTGATTTTTGACTTCTAACTCATCCAACTTGTGATGAAAATACACGTCTTATTTTTTAAATAAAGGTTGTCGCTTTTTGAAATAGTTTAATATTGTTAACCATTCTTTTTAAGGCGATCTAAAGCCTCAAGCTCAAATAAAAATACTTGTATATTTTCAGGGTTAATTTTTTCTACTGCAAAATAATGTTTTTAGGCTTTATAATTAGGATTAGATTTAACATTATAATGATATGATGTTTGGTTTTTACTTCAATTTTGCCCTTTGGTTTTGTACTCATTTGATGTATAGAAATATGATAAAAAAAACAAATTTTATTCTCATTAGTTTATCTTAAGTACTGCATGCTCTGGAGCATTTGGTGTTTGCAATGCGGCAATATTTGCATCTTTCTATTTCAATTAATGCAGTACTTTGCTAATGGATCTTCATTTTGTGCACTAATGGTTACCGGTTTGGAAGGGTCGAATTGATTATAAGAGGGAACTTTTGGGTCTCTGAATTTAATTTACAAAAACACTTGTGATATTAACACATTTCATAATACTGATGTGTCATTAGAATATTCATAGTATATAGAGGTTTTGCCTCCACGGAGGAAAATGTAATCCTTCATTTTAAATAATGGGCAAATAAACTCCAACTCTTTCTGAACCTTCGGTTCATCTATTGTATCCTGCAGGGCGTTTTGAAGCACCCTGTACATTTGAGACTATTGGTCTAACATGAACGTAGAAAAGCGGCCTATAGCCTAACAAAAGGTTGTTACTGTTTAAAAACCAATATCCTGACAGGCACGATGGTTTGATAGTGGCTGGCGAGTGCTTAAATCATGCCCCGGAGTTCAAAAGTTGTGCAAAACAATTTCCTTTCAACAGTCATTCTCATCTAGTGATCTTCAATACAAATATTTGCATTTCAATGGGTTCTTCGTATGAATGAAGTAAATTCCATATTGGAACTTGAAATGCGGCGAATATTGCTGCAAGGATGCACTTGGTTTGCACGTGATGTGGGCGAACTATCTTTCAATTCGCAAATTTAGCGAGGCGATAGTCAAAGGGCGAAGAAATTTGCATATCTCTGCAACTAGTATTTGAGATAGAACGATGATGCAATTTTGGATGATTGCTCAGGTTGTTTTTTTACCTACTGCATTGCAAAAGTAAGGAATTTGATCAGCAGAAAGGGCTCAATTTTGGACGAAAATTGTATCTAATGGAATGGACTAATAGAGAAAGGGCGTCGTTTCTCGTGTTTTTTACACTTTATCGACCGTACACAGTGCGACATTTGGAAATTAGATTAATACCAACCTATAATCGCATATTTCATGTCACCCATTTGTATGAGACTTATAAGTAATAGAAAAACTTAACATGGTAACCAGGCAATTTTCGACAGCATTTGATAAAAGTAGCGAATATTTTGTTTTTTTGGATTAAGACATTGAAGGAATGAAAACTTTAAAAAATTTAAAAAAAAGGATAAGTAGACTTACAATCTTCTGAAAAGGATCTCGAGAGTACGACCCTAATCTTACCATGTGACATTTGTTTTCTGACTGTATATATGCATGGTGATGAATTGAATTGAGGTATAATTTAAATGGAACTGATTTACAACGTTACAATCTTGTCTTGTACGTCTATCGAATAACATAATATATGTTTGGTAAAAAAAACTTTTTGAAGTTTCCAGAATTGTGTGAAAGAATTCCAAACATGTTATTAAAGATTAACATTATGCTAATGTTTCTGTGGCATAACCTATAGTATACTCATAGTAAACTTTAAGCAGGTATTATTTCTATAGTCTCAACCAAGGTACACGAATATTCTGACATTATACATGGAATCTATTTCAGTTATAAACTTAGACATTTATAGGCTTTGGCATGGAAAACATGTATGCTTGCATAGAAAAATTCTAATCATATTATATTACCATTCATACTATGCTGAATATCCCATTTTCAAATTCTCTCCCACACCATGTTAATATAATTTAATTAATGCGTCTATAAATATACTATCATTAATATTCTTAATATAATTTTTGGTCTAAGTTGGCTTTTTCGTAAACTGCTCATGACTAGGTCCAAAACCAACGAAATTAGGTTTTTCCGGGTCACGATTGATCAGAATATGCTCCAATGACAGCAAATCAACCATAAAGTTCTATCGCGAGTGACTAAGTAAATTCACACTCTGGTAAACAAAATTAATGTCCACGTCTACCCTAATCACGGGTTGAATTTAATCCAAAATTTGAAAATGTAAGTCTTTCACGGTTGATGAAGCACAGCTTTTATGGGCATTGATTATTATTAGTATTATTATTATTAGAAATTATACAAGTTGTAAGTTGATTTAGAGAGTTTCAGACATTACATATTGCATAAATTATCATAATAGCATCCTTAAAAATCTCAGAAAAAGTTGTCCGGTTTGCATATTGATCAGATTTGTGAAACGGAAGACGCCATTTTGAAACACTGTACAATATGTACGTTTATATGGTTTCCATGCCTTCTTTCGTAATGGTCAACAATTTTTATTCAGGGCAATGACCGTTAAATCGATTCAACTTTATTTGAAAGTTTTTTGTTCATTTACAGCAGTTATTCGCCTAAGCTAAAATTTGGAGAAATGTCTTGAAACTGCCCTTGTAGTTCCAAAATTTGATTGACGCTGTCTAAAACTAAAATACTGAATACAAACTAGTTATAAAGTTATTAAAAAAAAACTAGAATGAATCTACAAGATTTTTTAGTAACACAACCTAGTTTATTGTAAGTTTAATTAAAGTAATTTGGGTTGTTTTTGAAAAATCTCGAAGATTCATTATATACAACTCCAACTATTTGATAACCATTGAAAAAATACAAGAAAAACCAGTATTAAACTGGTGGTAAGCTTTAATGGAAACTGTTATCCATGACAGAATCTCAACCATTCATGTGATGGCAAATTGGTGACCAAGTGACAACGGCTAACTAACTAGCCAATAACCACCACCATTAGTCATTTATAAATTGTTCTTTTGGTGGTAATCAACTGACACCATAAGCCGATGCTACCACTGTTTACAATTTGATGTTTGTTAAGTTGCAACCAACTAAGTTACTATACTGTATGACCAGCAAGCAATCAATGTACCAGAAATCGTCCTACAACAATTTTCCTTGCACTAAATGAGGCTTTTGGGACTGACGACTTGCAACTTTGTACCTCGACAGTGCAGAATAACATCACCGGTTTCTTCTTGATTTGGAGGAAAACAGATTTAATGGGCTCTGCAACTCATTCAGAAAGCATTCGGTTAGGACGAATAATGCTAGCTTTGTCATAAAATGTTTCCTTCATTTGATCCAGGCGCGTCATAACGGTCAATTAGCTTGGGGGAAAAAAGCTGAAATTTCGGAAATTGGATTGGACGTAATTTCAAAGCTCAGCAAAATTCCGCATATAGCCTGAAGCAGTATGGTCGTGCATTATTATGTCATTGAACCGTTTCAAAGTAAACCTGAAATGCAGCGCAAGAGACGCGATTCTCACCAAACTAACCTATAAATAATCGCGATTGGATAAATTTTCGGTTACGAGGCAAAATCCTCCAACGTGATGACTGTATGCAGTGCAATAAATTTGATTTGAAAAGGCCCAATGAAGCGTTGCGAAAAAACAACTCTTAAAATGTAACGGTACGCACTTTTTCTCGTAAATCATTCCAAACTTGTTTACAAACAATAGGACTGACACTCGCTCGAAGCGCCATCGAGTGACATTTTTTCAGTACTGTCACGTCAGAGAGAATGAATGATCACATGAATGACATTATAGTTAGTTGGACCTTACAATATTTCCAACTAAGCTAAGGGGTGATCCATAAATTATGTCACACTTTTTTGCCTCTTTTTAAACACCCTGGGGGGGGGGGGGGGGGGGGGGGGGGGGGGGGGGGGGGGGGGGGGGGGGGGGG
>JAQGBW010005329.1:0-12184 GCA_034698625.1 Julus scanicus
GCTAGTAAAGTGGTAAGTAATTAGTTGATCACGTGTCACTTGACTAAATTACTAGCTTAGTGTGAATCAGGCTTTAGTGATGCAACAAGAGAGAAAGGGTTAAACATTTCCGATTATTTTTAGTGCAATTTTTTCCTGGAATGCCTTGATACTTTTCGCGCCTTGCTCAGTGTGCCTTGATAATTTTAACATCCTTATCAGTGTGCCTTAACAATTTTAGCACCCTGTTCAGTGTGCCTTGACAATTTTGGCACCCTGTTCAGTGTGCCATGGCGATTTTAGTGCCTCGTTCGGTGTGCCTTTACAATTTTAGCGTCTCGTTCGGTGTGCCTTGACAATTTTTGCACCTCGTTCAGTGTGCCTTGACAATTTTTGCACCCTGTTCAGTGTGCATTTACAATTTTAGCGCCTCGTTCAGTGTGCTTTGACAATTTTAGCACCCCGTTGAGTGTGCCTTGACATTTTTATCACCCTGTTCAGTGTGCCTTTGGCAATTTCACACCTTCAACGTGCCGTTAATTGAACAAATTAGTGTCAAAAGTTAGACAGACGTTAACAATGAACGGAACAATTGGGTACCTTCAAGTAAGTGGTTGAATAGCCTCTGAGGCTGAAATGTTATACAGAATGACATATCAAAGTTTGGCATTTCTATAACATTTCATAGATGCTATAATATGGATATTTAAAGGTACTGTCTGATTACCAAAACTACATAAACAATTATTGCATGCCATTTAAAAAACTGAATATTATTACCTAAGACGAACCATCGACGCAAGTATACTTTGGTCTCGACAGTAGCCGGGTGGAGATTTCCGTTGATTTCAACTAAATCCACTCCTCCACCTTGGATATTTCCATTAGTCTCCACGGAGGTGTAGTGAATCGGACTGCTGTGATCACCGGGGATTCCATAAGCCACATTTTGCATACCTTCTGTTGTTTCTGTTTCTTTCGAAGGAAATAAATTAGTCGGTGATGGATCATTTGTATAGCCGTTCATTGTTGTAAATCCTTAATCCCTTTAACTAATTAATAGTTAAATCCCGGTTATTTGTAGCACGTGCTTCACTTTTTTAAAAGCGTGATCTTGCTGATTGGAACGCGATAATCTTTACCGTTTCGAAACCTCGATTATCGTGGATCATCTGTAATTATTGTCCGTGCTGTGATTTTTAAGAGCGTAGTTAATTAATTCGTAGCTTAACCAGTTATTTACAACGCTGCAGGCGCGGAACAACCTCAACCTTATCCTGTCCAACCCCAAATAAAGCATCGCTATAGTTTTACTTGGCTTATCTCCAGGCAAAGTTCAATCACGGCTCGTAGGAAGATCACACGTTGAGGAAGTGAAGCCCGAATTTTATGCACATGCGCCATCTAGCAATCGGAATTCAAACCCGGTTGACATGTTGGGACTCATCTTTTCAATTGGTGGCGGCAAACAAGGGCAGTATTTATTTAAGATCAATTTTTTCATAGTTATGCCAACAATTTTATTTTTATAATGTGCTATAAAACCCTGAACCTCAGTGAATTATCACTATTCTTAGGTAAAACAAATGCACTTTTTTTAAGCAAAAGTGTGATTTTTAAGATAAAAACGCAATTGTTATAGCCAAAATAGCTCACCGCAAGTTTCTGGACCATATCCCTCTACCCCCAAAATGCGCCTTGATAAAAATGTAAAAAGTAGTATTGAAGAAATTGTATATTTGATTTAAACATATATTTTATATATCTTCAACATGTAAAACACATTATGCTTCAAATACATTGTAATGATGAAACAACTGCAATTTGCACAATACTTCGCTTACCTATTCTCTACATTAGAAAAAAATATGGTAATTATTCCAAGAGTTCATTGCTTATAAATCTGGAAATTGATCAGGGAATGAAACGAGATCAGTTTCCTTGAGCATAGGAAAAAAATAATTAATATTCTATTTTTTAAAGTATTTAATAATAATAATAACAGTGATAGTAAAATCCATATATTCCCAGACCGAAACTTGCTCTTTAATCTCTAATAAAATGTAGCAGGAAAAAAATATTGAGAGCCAATTGACGAGTAATCATATGTTTGGTCCAACCGCCATAAATTAGTTAAAAACTGCTCATATCACAATTTGAAACAAGATTAAAAAAATGGTTGTCAATAATGACAGAAAATACAGAAACCCATCTGGTGGTTCCGAGTAAGTTAACAAGTTTTGGAATCTCGATGTATGTCATCTTCATTTTAAAATTCGCGCTTTGGAATGAGCCCTTTATAACCAGTTATTAAAAAAAACGGTACTTTCCTGTTATAGAGGAGCATTTTCCAAACAAAAATTTTTGGGAGAAAGGAGGCCAAAAATCTTTAAGGATTTTTGTATAACGACTTTCAACCTTGTCATTTCAATACCAATTAATTAAGGTGATCGACTTTGATCAACTAAACACTAATTACTAACTTAGGTAACAACTGAGACAATGAAGTGGTTTTAGTTTTTAATATCACCTAATTAACATGGTCAACCTTGATTAACTGAACAACACTTGGAAAATAAGAAAGTGCCCCTCTATAACATAAAAATACCAAAAAAGCTATGCATTCAGTTTCGTTGGTTAGTCTTCAAAAGAGCTAGCAGGAATGTTAAAATCTCCTCAATGCAACTTTCTTCCATCCGCGAAAGTTCGGTATATACTATCTTGTCAGTCGTTCCCAGTTAACAAACCAAAATGCTTCCCCTAACACCCCCTAGTGGCGTAAGGGCTTCAATCATTGTATTTTTGCAATTATTAAGCTTATACACCACCAGTGAACACTGAAACGGGATAAGGCTGATTTATTTTCCAGTCTGTACTATCTTGAAGAGATAGTTTCGCTTTGCCAACAAACCCACGGTGACCAACAGGAAAACGACCATTGTTCCCATGCTGCAACGCTCCAAGCGGTTCATGTTGTCAAGAGCCCAGTTGGAGGCGAGCCCCAAAAGCAGCGCAACGCAGCCGATGGAGAAAACTGCCGTTCCGGCCACGCTGTGAACCCACTTGATGTGAGCGGGACGCACCAGAGGGGGGAACTTGACGCCAAATTTCGTCGCAATGCCACCGCAAGAGGCGCCCAAGCTACCCACGACGGCTGCCAATCCCAGGAAGCCGTGCCACGAGGTGAAATGTGGCTTGGAGAGGACGATTTTGTTCAGGTAGATAGCGGCGAATCCGGCTAACAGGGCGACAATTGCCGCAGCCTGCATTAGAACGACAAAAAGCAAAAATATATGTCGATGAACGCTTTAAGTTTAGTTTTGTTCTTCAACGTCATCTGTGAGCATGAGCAAGAACGAGACTGATGCTATACTATACAAGGGTCGAAATCTGTATGCAGTAGGTGTTTGGAAAAGCAAGGGCCGAAAATTATAGTCTTTTTTTGAATTATGGCACTTTTTCTATTTACAGCCCACAATGTTTTGTTATACGGCCAAAAAAACTGCTGTAATTAAGGAAAGTGGATAAAAAATGTGATAAGTTACCTAAATTTGCACAAACAAGATCGGATTTGGCTAACAATAAAACAACTTATGGGTTTCATTTAGTTTAAGAAGGGAAAAGAATGAAAATCACAATGCAGAAAGAATTAATTAGTTATACTACTTTTTCGCTTTACGACCAACTTTTCCGGAACGTATCTAGGCCGTAAAGCGAGGGATGGGTGTATTCTAAAGAACCAAGAATTCATCATCGAGCTGTATGAAATAGGACTAATAACTAATAAAAATAAAAAATAATAATTGCCTGCAGTTGCCAGTGTCTAGTGACTTTGGCTGTCCGGCTGCCACTTGAAAACAGGCTGTAGCTCGGATTAAAAATGACCGTCGCCTGAGCCATTAGAAACGCCACCTAGTAGCAGTATCACTATCGTTATTGAAAGTTCCTAATACATGCCTTACATCAACTCAAAATAAAAGACATACTAACTCCTATGGACATCAGGACAGGATGCCATGAAAACAATGCTAAATGGAAGAAAAAGAGAAAAATAATTGAGTCAGATATCATGTTACTGATTAGTAATTAGGGCCGTTTCCTGCTCAGTCTGACTACAATGTTCTCATGAACACCAGATTAAATCCACATTCTATAGATTCCGAAAAACCCCAAAAATGAGACCATGTTGTAAGAACCACCAAGAAATAGTAGAGGTACTCAGCAGATCCCAACATTTTGAACTTGTGGAGCTCCAACTTGTTTTTTTTGTTCCGCACACCAGAAAAAGTCAAGTCGAACCAGACTTCGTGTGTTGTGCGTTGAGGGAGCTTAAAAAAGAGGGCGGTGCTTCTGCTTGTAAACATTTTTGGAGGTCTCCGGACCTCCAAGAAATGAAGTTGATACAAACGATGAATTGTACAAAAAAGGAATAAAATGTAACAGTATTTATTAAAAGTAATTACAGATAACTAGATTAATTGGAATTGGTTAAAGTTGCATAATGTTGTTGGCGAGCTGTTGAGGGAGCGATGTCTCACCTCGTTGAGAGCTGGGGGCCAAGAGAGAGAGCCTAAGAGTGTTGACCACTACGTCAGCCAGATTGCCTTGGGCAGAGGTGAGTGCCCTTGTTGCTGTTGGACGTCGTGATGTCCCCATGTCCGCTGGGGAGCCAGAGCCGCCACACATTCGTGGCCCCAAAACGTACAAAAGTCCGGACAGTGAAAATACGGCATTTAATATCTTTAAGTCTATCTTGGCAGGCCTATGCAAGCTGCATTTGTGCCCATTTTACAAAAGACACTCAACTTGTGGACCTTGGCAGAGTTGCTTGAATCTAATGCGCATGTGCACCATATGTGGGCCAAATGCAGTTTGCCCAACTGCCCAAGAGAAAAGTTCATTTGAGTACCCCTAGTAAAGCCGTGCTTCTGCTTTGGTCCCTTCATTGAATTACATATCGATATAACATCATTTTATATAAATACGGATAAAATAATTTCATATTGGATAATCAATTATGAAACATTCATAATATAATCTACCTGATTTAAGCGGGGGGAAGGAAAGATAGAAAATCGTGCATGCAAGGCATGTTTGCGGTTTGTTGAAAATGCTGAAAACCAATTAAATTTTATAAAATTGTTGAAAAATGGTAAATTTTAAGTGGCATTCATTCCCCGTTTCTGTAATGCACAGGATGGAAGGAATAAACAAGCTAGAAGCGTACAGACAAGTTATTTAGAATTCATAAAACGTCTTGGATCATTTCAACTATCCGTAAGCTTGCTCAACAATCCAAATTAATATTAATCACCACCATCTATGCACTTAAATTATAATTATATTTTCTCTTAAATATAAGCTATATTATATATTTTCTCTTAAACAGAAACTTCTTTAGAATGACAAACGCACGAAACACCAATCTGTGTCAATGCTCGCATCAATATTTATAACAAGCAAATGTTCTGAGAATGTTACCAGAATTTAAAACTAACTGATGAAACAATAAAAGAATCTTTCTAATTTCCTAATTCTAAATTTTTATTAAGAATCTTTTGAAAGCAATTTCTAATAGAAGAAAAATTTAGTTTTGAGTGTTGACGTGTTGATCTGTATATAAGACGATATTGCAACTTTATAAAATTTAAGTTTTTACAGTAATAATACTTTATTAAAAATGTAGTTTTGGTTTTATTAAATTTAGAAACGAATTTAGACACTGCTGTGTTTTACAACATTCATCAATGAATATAAACCATGCAACTGTTTTTGGTTTTTTTTCTCCTGGGATTCCGACTGCCTTCCTGAAAACTTGCAAAACAACGAAAATATGGTGTGAAATAAGTAAAACCTGATAGGAATATCAAAATATTGAAATTTGAACCATCGCACTCTTTGATAAATGCTATCTAGCTTTGAACCGTTGGCCATGCATGAAGGTTAAAAACTATAGAAATAATGGTTATTACGTAGAACACCACTTATGAAAAGGACTATACTTGAATCTTGAAACGTTGTTATTTGCCTACAAATGTTGCCAAGACTCCTCTCACGTACCTAATTATCGAAACAACATTTTTAAGTAGTAAAACTTGCAATAGAAATGTCGACTTACTGAGTCCAGGAGGACTGGCGTAGATCATAATCAATGGCACGAGGGCAGTGGACAACTTATAAACACTCTGAAGTGTACTAGATAACGCTGAAACCATTTTAGATGAGGAAAGATCAAACACAACTTGCTTCGGTAACTTCTTTCGACGCACTAAAAGCAGCCGAAATTATTTGAATAATAAACACGAGCCACGTGGTTGAGGAACACATTGCAAGTCATGCGCCGCGAGAAGACGCGACATCTATTGAACAATATTGCAAACTTAGAGAATCTGACGAAATGGCGCAATAATTCAAAAAGAAGATCGCATATCTGAAAATTCGGGTGGATTGTGTTTAGTATATTATACGAGGACCCACGTAACCAGTTTGCAAATACAGTGGAGTCTCATTTATGCGAATATAAGGAGGGAACAGAAAATTCTTCTTATAAGTGAATAAACCTCACTTATACGAATATGAGGGGAACAGAACATTCTTCATATAAGTGAATAAACCTCACTTATACGAATATGAGGGGAATTGAAAATTCTTCATATAAGTGAATAAACCTCACTTATACCAATATGAGGGGGAACTGAAAATTCTTCATACAAGTGAATAAATCTCACTTATACGAATATGAGGGGAACAGAACATTCTTCTTATAAGTGAATAAAACTCACTTATACGAACATGAGGGGAAACACAAAATTCTTCATATAAGTGAATAAACCTCACTTATACGAATATGAGGGGGAACAGAATACATTCTTCTTATAAGTGAATAAAACTCACTTATATATGAATATGAGGGGGAACACAAAATTCTTCATATAAGTGAATAAACCTCACTTATACGAATATGAGGGGGAACTGAAAATTCTTTATATAAGTGAATAAACCTCACTTACACGAATATGAGGGGAATTGAAAATTCTTCATATAAGTGAATAAACCTCACATATACGAATATGAGGGCGAACAGAACATTCTTCAAATATAAGTGAATACAATGTGCATGTACATGTACTAGCAGGTTTCGTGGTTACTGTATTTTAATAAATAGAGAATAATTCTTATTAAAATATGTCGTTTAATAGCTTTGTCAATGTATATGTACATACAAAGAAGAACAGAAACAAAAAACAAGATGTATTTGATATAATCACAAACAATAAGGTACATGTAACTTAAGTTACATCTTCAGAAAAGTGCTTATTTCGTCTTAAAAACTAATTTTAGCTTGCTTGTTTTTCCTGCAAGCTACACATTATTTAAGGCCTGATCACAGTCAATAATAACATCACTCTTTTTCGTTTGCGTCTTCAAAATAGACGAAACGCTTCACAATTATGTCGAAAAGCTCTTCTTATAATTGAATAGTTTTTACACAAGGTGATTACATCAGGGGAAGGAATCACCCTTTGTATAAGTGAAAGTTTTGTATAACTGAATATCGTGTAAGCGAATAATGCATTACACAGGGCTAAATGGTGTTTTGCCGGGGAACAAGAAATTGTTTGTGTAACTGAATGTTTCGTATAAGTGAGCTTCGTATAAGTGAGACTCCACTGTATTATGATAACTAAATGTTTTGGCTAATGAAATTAAACAAACAAAAAAAACAAAAAAAAAACGTGCAGGTACTTTATGAGGATAGAACCCCGAACACTCGAATCGCGAGTCCAAAATCTACTCAATCTGGATACCAAACACCACGTAACATGTTTGAAAAAATGTTGCTAACAAAATGTTTTGACTAAAGGCCGGCTTACACGGTCAATATTATTGAAGCAATATCAATATTGATCAATATATTGAACGTGTAAAGAGTACATTGAAACAATAATATTGATGGCAAAAATATTGAAAAAAATAAAATCAGTTTGATTTTTATTGAAGTCCCGTCAATATATTGAGGTGCTGTCAATATTATTGGCCGTGTGAGGGGTATATACTGGAATTTAAAAGAAGAAAGAAAATGCTTGTTCAATAGGTTTCGAAAAGTTAGTTTATTAACCCATTGGTCGAATCATGATAAAAATTAATGTGATCCAGAACTTTTTAAGCATGGGAATTTAACGTAGTATAAGTTGAATTATTTATATGAAAATGAAAATTATGAACATGAAAATGTATTTTTTTTTTTAATCCAAAATGCTGATGATTAATGAAATTTCTTTCTTTGCACTTAGCGCCTCATCCATTTGCAAATTAATTGTAAATATGTATAGAGAGCTAACACAATGCGTGCCATTAATTTAATAAGCATAAAGTGGGCATTTGGTTGGGCATTTCTCCTTTGGCCGGTTTCATCTTCGACGAAAAAAACGACCTAGAAAAACTTTGAAATTTATGAGATTGCGTTCGTCTGTGATGACCAATGGCGTGAGACGAGAAGGTCAGCTCCACTCATTGCCTCTGGGTCAAAACGGTATCCACTTTTGTTTCCCTCTTCCTATTAGTTTACATTTTTAATTTTTGAGGTGGAGATAATCGACCCTCTTCTTCTTAAATTGTATTGTTGTTTGTGAATGTGGATGCACAACGACTGCAGCTTTGCAAATCGGTCTATTGCCAGGCTAAACTTTGGGTCAACTAGAGGATTATCGGATTAAATCCAATTTCAAAGGTAAGAAGACTTTCATTTGGAACAAGTATATGACTTGGGTGTATTTATCACTTTATTATTTGGTCTTTATGGTGTACTTAAGGAAGAGCATCATAAAATTATCACACTGCTAAATTAATAATTACCATCAAATTCTATTCCATAAATTCCTTAGTTTTCATATTATCTTGTATTGTATTACATCATAAAGTGAACACACCGAAGACTCAAAATGTGCACAAAAAGCACACAAAATGTGTAAAAAAAGGTGTGCACACATAGATGTTTTTTAACTCTAAAATGTGTAAAATTACTATTTTTATATGAAATATAACACATTTGGAATGTTAAAATGCACATATTGTGTTTGTTGAAAAGACACTACTTTGAAAAATAACATAATGCTAAAATTTAACATAAATTGCTGTGCATTATATCAAAAAATTACACGTTGATGTGCATAAATACACTGTTTTGAGTTTTTGAGTTGACACAGAAGAACATTCAGTGTTACCAACTGAAGTTTTTTAATGTTGACAACACACAAATTTTGTATTGTTTTGTTCTATTCCTGTATATGTTAATTTTCAAGGAAATTTTTGGCCAAAAAGTTCTAAAACACAACCAATTTACAAAACTATTTGAATATTTTTGTGTTTAAAATTCTTTTAACTTGTAAAGTCGTTGTTTGGAAAGTGGATTTGTAGTAGATTTGAAGCAATTTATAACAGAGAATTGTGACTTCAATCATAGTGAATTTGCGAATTATATAAAGCTTAAGAAGAATTTAATTCTATATGTTAACTTGCCATAGGTCCAAATTTCATACAATAATAACGTTGTTGTATATTTTATACTTTTTAACATTTTATAATTTTGGCTGAATGTTGTTTAGTTGTACGAAATACATCCTATAAATATCCTTATTACCTTTTCTGAATTTAGTGCCAAATAAATAAATATTGAAAATGACATTTTTCCATTTCCTTTTTCCGTGGTTAATGTCACAGGTGAGAAGGTCAGATGTAAATTATTTTCAAAAATTGCATTTCCTATTTCTTTTATTATTGTCAATATTTGCAACTGGTAAGCTTACCATGGAGGGAGCATAACAGTAAGAAGTTTTGGATGTTGAATTAACTTGCAAATTAAATAATTAAACGTTGAATTGTGTACATGTGAAGTATTTATTTAAAACAACAAAAAGTTATCAGAAACTAAACTTGACCAAAATTCTAAAAATGATAACATTCCAATAATAGAACAAAAAAATTCAAATAAGCACGCGATTAAGTGCATGTGCACGAGATTAAGAATTGGATGTGCACATGCACGTGAGTATGACGCCACGAAGTCTTCAAATGTGACCTTATTAGTTTACATGTTTCAAGAAAAACAAAAAACCTTCTCATTTATCAATGAAGACGTTTTGTCACAGCACAAAAAAAAACACCCTGAAAAATTGAAGTGACTAATATGTTACATAATAGTTCCCCCTATTCCAAAAATAATAACATTCCAACAATAGAACAATAAAATTTCAAATAAGCACGCGATTAAGAACTGCACGTGCACGAGATTTAGAACAACATGTGCACATGCACGTGAGTATGACGCCACGAAGTCTTCAAATGTGACCTTTTACATTTTTCAAAAAAAAAAAAAAAACGTTCTCATTTATCAATGAAGACGTTTTGTCACAGCACAAAAAAAAAACACCCTGAAAAATTGAAGTGACTAATATGTTACATAATAGTTCCCCCTGGAATACCTACTTGTCTTTGACGTTTCATTTATTTCCTGTTCCACATTGTACAATTTGGGGATCATCCCCCACAATCGCTGTACATAAATTCGTGTGAAAACTAAGGTGAAGGTGCAGAGGTGTAGGGAATTGCTCTCACGAATGTCAATTTAGGTTAATAACTTAATGTCACATTGAAATGAAGTCAGTTGGTAACCAGATTTGATGATTTAATATAACGTTGTCAATTTTAAACACGATATTCGCGGTGGTTTATGAGAAATGACCTGGAAAATGGGACATTTGAGAGGTCATTGAGTAAATTTGCAAACAACTTGAATACACATATCAATGTCATCATTGTGGAGAAATAATGACATAATTCTTTGATAATTAATTATAGATTACTGTATTGATGGGCAGTCATATGAAATGAGTAATCAAACTTGGGCTCACATGTACTCATGTGCAGAAGTACAGATTACGAGTACCTGTGGAATCATACTCCATATTATGAATAGTATTGTGATCAGTAATCGGTACTCGTACGATGAGTACAGATTACTGATTACGAGTAAGGCGGATTGTAAAAGTATTGTTCAGGGAACTCGATTTATTTTAAACACTGTAGGTTTTATTACGAGCAGAAATAATTACAATTTTAAAAATTCGAAATGAATATGAGAACACAAAATAAAGGGAAATCTTAATAATTAAAGGCAATAAAGAACAGTACATTCATAGCAAAAGGATCTTGTATATATGTAAAAATTAGGATAACAATTGGTTAGGAATGTCGATGGTCACACATTCATATTAGCTTTTAGGATGACCCTCATTTCAAGTATTCATTTTCCTTACTCAAATTACTTAATTACTTACTTAAAAGTATTTCTAATCATACTCGATTACTACATTGTACTCAATTTCAGATTACGTTAATACTCAGTTTTAGAATCCGTGAATACTCGAAGATATTTGTAATCACCCATTGTGAGTACATTTTTGTAATCGAGTGCATTGTACTCGTACGTTTTGAATACATTTGTATTCAATTACTTTTGTACATTTTGTATTTAAATTACTCTTTGTATTCAGTAATCTTTAACTCGTTATACAAATACATCGATGTACCCAATTACAGCCCAACACTGTAGATTAGTGATGTCTTTTTTCTTTGTGTTTACTTTATTTTACAGTAAAGTTTGAAAAAAAATGAATGTGAAAATACTGTTGACTTGCTTAATGTGGTCATGGACATCAGCAGAGACTCCCGCATTTTTCGTAAAACGTCATTATAAGGGTGACTTGTTCGAAAATAGCCAAGGGCCGGATTGTTCTCTAGACATGTGTTCTGTCCCAGAACGTCATGCAGTTCCAGTACCATGGAAGAAATGCCAATGTCAATGTTTACCTCCTACCCCTACATTCAGGCAGGATACTGGGACATGTGTGGACAATGTTGACGGTAGGTGGCGTGCCCATTAATGGGAAATTTGACCAATTTCACTAATTTTCCAACTTGATGTTGTTCATTTTTTTCTTTCAAGAATGCAAACTGGTGCCATTCCAAAGCCCAGTTGATTCGGAAAACATTCCTTTGGTTTCCATGCCAGATTCAGGGAAATATGTTCACCCCAGTGCAGAAATAGTTCTGGGCAGTAAGTATAGAAATATCCCTGGTGAAAAAAACAATAGAGATTTCTATTGTTATTTGGCCCATTGTTTTCTATTGGTATCAATAGAAAATT
>JAQGBW010005330.1:0-12183 GCA_034698625.1 Julus scanicus
TGTCCCCCATGTCTGTTCTCTCATTTATGCTGCTACTCAGGTGTTGAGGAGCAATGCTTGTTTATTCACCATTTAATAAACCACTATGTGCCCTATGGTTCGGTTTATGCTTGCAATGCGTTTTTATTATTTCGAAGGTGCCCTAAAACTTTGTAATTTACTTTTTCGTTGTATCTAACACCTTTTTAAAGATAGGACCTAAAGGTCCTTGAAATGGGCCTTGGGGCCAAATGTTTTGGGCATGACTGTATTAAGCACCCCATGCTTCCTATATGTTCCCCTCATCACATTTTGCATTTGAGCACCCATTCTTGAAATTTGGGGGGGGGGGGGTGCAACAGACTTATATTTTATACCCTGTATATACTAAACAGCATTTCTGCACAATCATTTTTCACCAGTTTTTTTTTTTTAAAAGAAATCCCCTATGGTGTAAATAAATATTTCAACATTTTTGGAAATTAACTGCAAATTTTTTTTTTGCATCCTATAATAGTGACCTCTTAAGGAGTTCCTAAATAAGAATAACAACAAATTGTAAGTTAAGTATTGTTGTTACTACTTTTGTAAAATGAGGGTTTGCATACTTTTTAATGTAGTCGATTTATATACACCCCCCGCCAAAAGTATTAGACCACTATTAGAAAAAAGTCGAAACCTGAAAACACATTGCAATCACAAATAATACTGGCATTATAGGCGTTTTATTCAGTAACTAATGACATATGCAAGGGTTAAAGTTTGCATACGAAATGAACAGAAGCTCTTCGTCTGTTCCATAAAATATAAAATAAATACTTTGCAAAAACATCCCTGGACAAAACAGTTAGACCAGGGGCAAACCAAGACAAAAAGTATTAGACTAGTGCGAGTAAAATTTTGTTGGATCAACTTTAGCTTTGATAACAGCAGAAATGTGATTTGCCAATTGATGTATAAGGCATTTACACTGGTCTGGTGTTATGGAATTCCAGCCACTATAAATGGCTGCCTTCAGCTCATCCTTTGATTGTGGCCACGAAACTTTGCAATGTTTTTATTTAACAAACACCAAAGATTGTCAATTGGATTAAGGAATGAGCTGTTATCGTGCCTATCAATTCAATTGACATTAGTTTCTTGCAACCACTGTTGTACAAGTTTGCATTTATGGGCAAAAGCATTATTATGTTGAAAAATAAACGGTTTGTCACCAAACTGATCTTGGGCACTTAATAGCAAAAAGTATTCCAGTATGTCTTTATAGGCTGCTCCATTAATTGTACTTGTGCATATGCACACTCTGCCAATGCCTAATGATGACATGCATCTCCAGATCATAATTCCAAGAGGAAACTTTACTGTTTATTGAAGACCAAATTTTCCCTCTGGACGTCTCCTCACCTTTGTGCCCACATTATCACCATATGACCTAAGAGCAGTGGGATTTCATCATATTCTCAGGTGAGTCGAATATGCCTGGGATATGGTGATAATGTGGGTACAAAGGTGTGGAGACGTCCAGAGGAAAAATTTGACAAAAGCGGTCAGTCAATCAACAGTAAAGTTTCCTCTTAGAATTATTATCTGGGGATACATGTCATCATTAATCATTGTCAGAGTGTGCATATGAACCAGCACTATTAATGGAGCAGCTTATAAAGACATACTGGAATACCTTTTGCTAACAAGTGCCCAAGATCAGTTTGGTGACAAACCGTTTAATTTTCAACATGATAATGCTCCTGCCCATAAATGAAAACTTGTACAACAGTGGTTGCAAGAAACTATTGTCAATTGAATTGATAGGCCAGATAACTGCGCATACCTTAATCCAATTGACAATCTTTGGTGTTTGTTAAAGAAAAACATTGTGAAGTTTTGCAGCCACAATCAAAGGATGAGCTGAAGGCAGCCATTCATAGTGGCTGGAATTCCATAACACCAGACCAGTGTAAATGCCTTATACATCAATTGTCAAATCACATTTCTGCTGTTATCAAAGCTAAAGTTGGCCCAACAAAATTTTACTCTCACTGGTCTAATACTTTTGTCTTGGTTTGCCCCTGGTCTAACACTTTTGTCCAGGGATGTTTTTACAAAGTATTTATTTTATATTTTATGGAACAGATGAAGAGCTCCTGTTCATTTAGTATGTAAACTTTGACCCTTGCATATGTCATTAGTTATATACTGAATAAAACGCCTATTATGCCAGTATTATTTGTGATTGTAATGTGTTTTCAGGTTTCGAATTTGTTCTAATAGTGGTCTGATACTTTTGGCGGGGGGTTACTAGCATCTGGAAAGCACAACTATTTTTAAGAAATATTTAAAAAAAGTTGTTTCGATCAGTTTTCTCTTAGTAGGAACCAGTATAATTATTGCTTATGACATGCATGTATATTTAATTGCTCATCATAATTAACCTATCATTAAAATCCAATTAACGCACGTGCTTGTCATGCTTGTTTTTCGAGCTTTTTAATTGCGTATTTGCGATTCCGAAGGAAGTATATCAAACGAAATGGCAATATCTAGACCTTTAAAAGAATCGCACATGATTAAGAATTTGTATATAGGAAGTCTTTGTTGTTCATAAAAACAATTGACATTGCATATTCTAGTTGTTTAATTCTCAGAAGATGTAACATTTGTTATATACTGAACTAAAAATCTTGAAAAACATTATAAATCATTTTTTTTACAGTTTATTTTCTCCAACTCAAACCTACATGTATACAGGGTAGAACAAAATTCGCAGCCATCCTATTTTTTTCTTTAATCTTATAGTTATGAACATTCTGTTAATGCGGTTAATTAGGAAGTCGTGTGTACTCTATTAACTGATGTTGTTAGATTTTACCTACAAACATTTGTTGACGGAAATCCAAATAATAACCTGTGACGCTGTGAGTCATAACATTTAGGACAAGCCCGACAAAATGTCAAATTAGGAAAAGGAAGAGAATGGTCTGTTGCTATGAAATGATATCAGAATGATAACGTCTTCAATGGAAATTATTTAAAATTGTTAAAATGTTTTTTAAGAACTAAGGGAAACACCAAACGGTAGCTAGTCGCTGCAAAACAGTACTGCACTGCAGTGAAACTACGTATTGTGTAATGTAACCAGTTTATTGTACCGAAATAAAAACCATACATGAATTTCATAGCCTGTGAAACGACGTGTAACATAATTTTACTTTTGTATTGTTACAAATGAAAGACAGTAAACACATTTCTTTGATATGTTTAAGCAAATTGAGGGAGTCAAACACCAATTATTATTTCGAAAGCAGTTGATTTCATACAAACAGATTCCTGATTTGACATTTTGTTATAAGTGTAATAGGTGACAAGTTTTATTTGGATTTCTGAGAACAAATTTATGTAAAACATTCAGTGGAAAGAGCACGCATGACTCTCTTTTGCCGCATTAACAGAATATTCAAACAATAAGATTTAAGAAAAAATAATTGGGGTGACGGAGACTTTTGGGCCAACTCGTATATTCCAAGCGATATTCAACATTTTCAGGTTTTGATCCAAGAAATCACCCAGACAATTATATGAGAAACATTGAAGTGTAAAATTACCAACCCATGTTGTTTGTTTGTTTGATTTTTAACGTTGGCCTATTTCTGCAACATGAGGGCTACACACCAAAGCCAGGGGATGGGCCTTCAACACCTATTTGGGAATTTAGCCTAGGAGGGGGACTTCCACCTCCTCTTGAGGGGTCTTTAACATGCAACAATCAACACAGGACCTCGGTTTAAACTTTTATCTGAAATAGCCGCCACTTTGGGAATTTCTCCCATTCGTAAAATTCCCACCGACCTCGACCTGGGAGTGAACCCAGCATCTTAGGATCGAGAGGCAAGCACGTAACCCCCTCGACCGCCGGCGTCGGCTACCCATGTTGTTCCTCGCCCAGATTTATGGGGTCAGCAAGAACATGATGACAAGAGTGACTTAAAAACTGCAAGTTTGAACTGTGCTGAGAAGTATAAAGATAGTTTGTAGCCATTCAATCACTGTCAGAAGACTACCCACTGAATATAACCTATGCTTTCTTAGGTCATAAGGAATATTATATCTAGAATTCCTCTTCCTGTAACGATATGGTAGGTGCAGATTGTTTTTGGCATATTAAGTACCTGGTTAATTGATTTGTCCTTCATAAGATTTTGTGCCAATAATGATTTTTCCCCAGCTACAGTTGTTCACCAGGCATGAACAAATCGTGCTAACACGAATATGAATAAAGCGATGCTTACACTATTATGAAAAATGTCTCGGTACCATTTAATTGCATTATTTATTGCAGGTTTCTTCCTAATTATCAAAATGAAAAAGTAAACAGTGCAAATCTTCACATGCTCAAAACACGCGACAAATTACCATATGCTTAATTAATGTTTTTAATCCATTGAATAATTTGAGATGCTTTTCAGATTTTAAATGTATATAGTGAAGTGACTACTTTTAGTGAGTCCGAGGGTATATGCACCTTAGCTTGAGAAGCATTAGGGAAGGCCGAATTTGACCATGTGTTAAATAAGGCCGAAGATATCAGTGTTCGACTTTCTTAACGTCAAACCGCTTTGATACCGCAAATTGGAGTTAGCACGAGGGAAGCAGGCCTCTGAGTGATTGTAAAGGTCTTACAACTGCAAGTCCTTTGCAAGCTTAAAGTCACTGAAAAATGATAAGAGAGAACTTTTCCAAATGACAACTTAATATCGACGCAAAAAGGAGAAAATGCTCTTGCAGCCTAAACAATCCAAGTATGTGTTAACAGTCTTTTCCTGTCTCTGCTTTATGCCTCATACACACTTCCCGCACTTTTGTGCATTGCAGACAACAACGCCATCTGGCAAACAACGCACGCAATTCAGTGTCAATTCACACTTGCCGAACACAAAGAGAATGTGCGTGCCTGTAAACATTGTAAAATTAACAAATTTTCCTGTTTTTAAATTAAATTGTAATAAAATAAGAGTTTTAAATACAAAATTATGTTTATTTAACTAATTGTTTCGATAATTACACCGCATATTAAATTGCACAAACGATAAGTGCATGCGTGCACATAAGCCTATGTGTACACCGCAACAAAGTGGGCCATTATTTTGGCATTTTTTCTGCCAATATAAAAACGCATGCAATGTTGTGTTATGGTTTTCAATTATTTACCCTTTGTTTTATGTTTCGGCAATGATATATTGTCGTTTTTGTATTCGTAGTTTCTACCCACTAGATTTTGCGAGAGCCGCCATTTTTTTTCGTTTGGAAAGTGTGTGCAGACGGCGTTGACTGGAAACGAACGGAAGTATAGTAGCCTACATGGTTTTTTAGCATGCGTGCTTCACTTTTTTGTGCGTTTTCGTCGGCAATGCACGAAAGTGCAGTAAGTGCGCATGGGGCATTAGCTAGAGCTTGGTAGCCCTTTATATATTAGTTGGTTAGATCCCATGTGATAGAAATTGACCACTAGTATAAGGGGTTGGATTTATAATCTTTTGGATAGTCTGAGAAGTTGTTCTTTGACCTAATTAGTATTTGTCTAATTGGTCCCAAAAGGTTTTTGAACAATCTGTTTTGCTAATCCTTTTTGTTTTGGGGATTAGTCGTAAGGATTTGGTGCATTGTAATATATTGATTCCCCATTTGAGTACTTGTTAATAGTGCAGCATGTAAGGGCCCAACCGGGCTCTTGGTTCAAATCGGGCAAAAACAGCCGTAGTTGCAAAAATGAAAATACATTTATTTTCTTCTAAACATCAAATTGTGATCACAGACAATCCGCCCGCCGACTCGCGGGACTTAGAAAACGGTACAAAATAATAACAACATCGGACAGAGGTAGACCGACCTGGTCGAACCCCAAGAACCGAACTGCCTTCCTGCTGGCCCAAACTCCGATAAATATACTGGGCAGCAGGAATGCGGCTCGTTCCCGAATATTCTAACAGTTGCCCAATCCTCACATCTTAAAGTACAGGTTTTTACGCAACCCAAGGTAAGGCGCGCATTCCCCAGGACCGGGTCCAGTCCCGCCATGCGCGGCCCTGACCCTGGGGAACGTCACTTCCTCCCCCCCCCTTAACTTGTTGGGCACTCCGTGACCAACGGTTACTTTAGATTAAATAACTATATTAAAGCAACTCAAAATTTTACAACAATTTTTAGCGGCAGAACAGAACAACGGGAAAAAAAAATTATTTCACATTTCACCATGACGAGCAGCCTTCCCTGTTCGGACGCGCCACCTGGCTCCTTCGTCCTCTCAGTCTGGCCACTTGACGACGGCGACGACGATCAATGGTTGCCTGCAAGGCCAGGTATACAACGCCCGGTGCTGGCCTTGGGAGCACAAAATTGTCCGGCAAGCGGTCCATTCCCTCCGGTAATTCAACAATGACCGCTCCCGCTCCCGCCGCCGAACGACGAATCCGTGGGTCTTATAACTAAATCCCAGTCTTGGTTCGGTTGAGCCACCTGCTCTCCCGGATGGGGCACCTACGGTCTTGGCTCACATCCCCGTCGGGCACCTCGTATAAGGCCGCCCCGACGTGGTCCCGCAGGCCGACGAGGACGCCAGTTTGGATGATCATATGGCGTATAAGGCGGCAACGGGGGCCCGGCCTCCGGTACCGGCACCGGCGACAGCGATGACAATGCCGACGGCGCCGGAGGCGACGGTGGTGGTGGCGGTACCGCTGGCGCTCCAACCTGGCCCCAGGGTCCGTTTTCCAGGCCTGTAAGGGTCCCTGATATAGACCGCATATGCCCATTATCCGTGAACGTGACTGTCATAGTCACCGTCGTAGTTGGCAAGGCCTGCGCCATTCTAGAAAAAGCCAAGAAAAACAACAACACCACGTGGTTAGCACATGAGGTCACGACTGGTAACAATGTCCCCCCTTACTGCGACTATTAATTTTGTCCCTTTGTAATTCACCCCCTCCCCAAACTGAGGATTTTGCCCCTATACCCATTTCAAACCCAAAAAGAAAATTGAATTTACATGAGGTAATGCTGTCGAACTGGAAGACAAAGGAGGTAATGGCGGACGGTACGCGCCTTGTTTTTGGGCGAGTCTACTTTGTAACGCGCTGCGAGGGTATACGGGTCGCAGCACACGAACCAGCTGGCTCCAACTTTTTGCGCCAAATTCAAAAATACGACAGCGCACAGCCAAAAGTTGTGGCGCTCTCCGCGGCAAATACCGCTTAATATTATCCACGTGTACCGTGGAAATCGGTTTTGTGCCATGACGTGTATCCCTAAATGCATAATTAATTTCGGAAACGCGCTCCACAATTTGGTATGGCCCATGGTATGGGGCCTGAAACTTCCCCTGGCCCTTTCGGGCAGGGGCCAGGTCCCTTATTAGCACCCAATCCCCCACATCAAAACGGACCACCCGCCTCCGCTTATCATAATGGGACTTTTGTTTCTGCTGGGCTCTGCCCAAAGCCGTTCGGGCCATGTCGCGCCGCACTGCTATTGGGACCCCTGGCCCCACCGCAGGCGGCAAACCCGCCAAATTATGTACTGGCAACGTCGGTGGGAATCCGTGCATCAACTCAAACGGTGACACCCCCAGAGACGCCTGCAAAGAAAAGTTATAAGCAGCTACCGCCCGCGCTAGGGCCCTTGGCCATCCCCCCCTACAACTCCCCTCTAGGGCAGTTGACCTGACTGCCACCAACAGCATTTGGATAAGCCGTTCTGCCAACCCATCAGCCTGCTGGTGGTATGGGGTGGATACTCTGTGGTGAATACCATATGTCCGAAAAAACTTTTGCGTATTCTGGCTTAATTGGGGTGTCCTGCTATCCAAGATCAAAAACTGCGGCACTCCGAACCGATCAAATAGATTGAGAAAAAATTTCTCAATATTTTTAGAATTTGCGTACCGGTATGTAGCTGCCACACAAAATCGTGTCCCGTAATCAACCGCCACTAACCAATACATTGCCCGTCCGGTCGATTGTGGGAATGGGCCTGCAAAGTCGAACCCCCACTTAACTGCAGGGTCCTCCACCCCAATAGGCTCCAACAATCTGGGGGACAACATTTTTGGCAGTTTATTTTTCTGACACTGGGGGCAAGACATTACATATTGATAAACAGCCGCCTTCATACGGGGCCAATAATATGCCCTGGACAATAACGCTAACGTTTTGGTAATACTGAAGTGCCCTGCTAACGGATGATCATGGCATTGACACATAATATCCCCCCGTAAGTGCTCTGGTACTACTATCAATAGTCTCGGGGGTTCTGAAGGACTATAGAAATATAAGGTATCCCCCAATATTACATATCCTTTTGGGGCCACTGCCCCCCCCCCACTGCTTTTGCTCCTGGGCCATTTCAACTCTAGTTTGGAGCAATTAGATGTATGTGTCATCTTCCAATACTGAATAAGTTAATCCCTCTGGGCCAGGGTACCTACTTAAACAGTCTACGTCTACATGTAGCCCACCCTTTTTATACTGAACATCGTACACGAATTCCTCCATCTTCGCTGCCCAACGGCCTAATCTACTTAATGGATTTTTCAACGATCGAAGGTAACACAGCGCATGATGGTCGGTAACGACCGTAACTTTATTTAAAAAAAGGTTATGTCGAAATTTTTCCGCAGCCCAGACTATAGCTAACGCCTCAAGTTCCGTTACCGTGTACCGAGTTTCTGCTGGCAGCAACGACCGGCTCGCATAGGCTAAAACCCGCTGTAATGGTTTAGCTCCCTGATAAAGAATAGCCCCCAAACCCACTCTGGACGCATCCGTGTGCAAGAATAAGGGGCCCCTTGGACAAACATTGACAAAAACTATCCTAGCACTCCGAGGACCACCTAAACGGCACAGTTTCCCGAGTGAGTTCAATAAGGGGCCTAGCAATCATGGCAAAGCTCTTAACGAACCGGCGGTAATAGCCACATAACCCCAAAAAGCTTTTCACCGCTGTACGTGTCCTTGGTCTCGGAAATTCTTGAGCTGCCACTACCTTATCTGGATCGGTAGCCACCCCCTGAGCACTCGCCACATGCCCCAAATATTTAACTTGCTCAAATCCAAAAAAACATTTCGAGGGCTTGAGCTTAATATTATGCTGAATTAACAACTGGAAGACCTCAGTCAACCGCCACAAGAAAATTTCAAAGGTCGGACCAAACACAATAATGTCGTCCAGATACACCAAACAGGTTTCCCACTTCAGATGCATAAAGACTTGATCTAAGCCCCGCTGCATCGTTGCTGGCGCGTTACATAGCCCAAACGGCATGCGTGCAAACTCAAAATGGCCCTCAGAACAGGAGAACGCAGTTTTCTCCTGGTCCACCTTGCTCATAGGTACCTGCCAGTAACCTGACATCATATCTAGCGTTGCGAACCAGGCCGATCCCTGTATTGCATCTAACGCATCATCGATACGGGGTAAGGGATAGCTATCCACGATTGTACGCTGATTCAATTTAAGATAATCCACGCAAAATCGGACCGTTCCATCCCTCTTACGAACCAAGACTACCGGGCTAGAATAACGACTCTTGCTAGGGACAACCATTCCCTGCGCTAACATTTCTGACAGCTCCTATTTCGCGGACCTTATGTGATGAACGCCTTGGTGGTATATATACAGGCGAACTATCACCCGTGTCAACAAAGTGCGGGGGTAACTTACTTAATCCCAGCTCCTGAACATTTAGGGCGAACGCCTGTCGAAATTCCCCCAATAACGCCCTAAGGGCCTTTTTCTGTTCCCCGGTCATAGTTGGGCCCAAGTTCAAGCATGCATCACCCCACTGTTCCTCCGCTGCCCCTTTAACGCACGCCATGTCCTCTCCTCCGTCCAGCAGCATCACCTCAGCACGATCCAACTTTGAAATGACCCCGATTACATCGCCCTCCATTAATGTGAGGGGCTGGGCCGTCAGATTTGCCACCTGAAAAAGACAACATGTGTCACCGGTTAAAGTCACCACCCCACGTGCAACCCGTGCTGAGGTGTCCTTCAAAGCCAATGCTTCCACCAAAATAGTGTCACCCTTTGACGTACCCTCCGGCAAAACACACATGACCATGGCTTCTGAACACGCCGACAGTGTCACTGGTTGCACGAGCCTAATAGGCAACCCAGCAAAAAATTTTCCCTCCTGATGCTCTGGGGGCTGCCATTCTTGATGCTGCACCGGTAGTTCTTCTGCTTCTTCCCGCGGCACATTCTTCGTCGGCCCATTCGTTGCCTGAAGAGCAAATGGGAACTGTACGGCTGGGGCGTCCTGATAACAGAACATCTCTGACATAGGCAATGCCATCAAGCCTGTCCGGCGACAAAAATCCCAAATGAGTAACACCAGCCGCTCAGGAAGACGCAAAACCCGGAACCGATGAAGACACTGGCGGCCACTCACCACAACTGAGGCCTCTGTTGCCCCCATACAATCGATGTCCCGCTGGGACACGTCGAATAATCGTCGTAAGGGCCGTGCTGGTAACAGGGATAGACCCAAATAGTCTAAGAGATCTGATGACAAGACCGACAGGACCGCACCACTATCGATCACGGCCACCACTTCGCGGTCACCAACGGACACTATTACCGTAGGTGAGGCAACCAATAGATCATCTTCCACCACTGGTTGTTTTATTGTAGACAACTTGTCCACCAACTGGGTCTCCGATGTCTCCTCAGGCGCCTTTACCTATACTCCTTTATCGATTGAGGATACCAGGTTAACTCCTGTCTTTTTTTGGGACAGTCTCTACAAAAATGGCCCGTCTCCAAGAATGTCCAACATGCCCCAGGAACCGCGGTAGGCCTACTCTGGCTTGACCCGGCAACTGCTCCCGGCGGCGCCGCCGCCCCGGTCGAAGTCCGTTGCGTCCGTGCTCTACTCTGCCAATATGACTCCTCCAAAGCGACCAGTGCCATCCATAATTCGTCTAACGTAGAGTACCGTCGATCTCCAATTCCCATATGATAGAACGGGAGGACCCCTTGCAAAATAACTCGGATGGTATCAGCTACCAATGTGTCCGGGTTAATTGCATTCGCCATTGCCGTCATTTCTATCAGATATTTGCGCACTGGCTCATTGGCCCCTTGCTTCCTTGACACGAATTACTGCTACAGCTGGGCACTATGTGCCGTAGAGCCAAAAAACATTTTTAGCTTATCCACCAACTGCGGCCAAGGCAATAATAACAGTTCACGATGACAGGCGGAAAACCATTTAGCCGCCAATCCTGTAAACTGCGTCCGTATCCGAGCCGTATAAGCCTCCCATGGCAAATCCTCTGCTAACATTTGAGCTTCAAATGCATCTAGAAATTCGGCTATACTGCCCGTCCTATCAAAGGTAGGGCCCTTACTTGCCAACGCCACATACATCGGCCGCTGGTATGGAGCTGGTTGACAGGGGCCCTGGACGTATGGTCCTTGTGGATAGGGCGCCTGTGGGTAAGGACCCTGTTGATACAGCCCTTGAGGACCTGGCCGTTGTTGAAAGGGCACCCCACCCCGAATAGTGAGCTCTACGGGCATCACGCCTGTCAAATTGGGATCCTCCACTGGCGGCAACGCAAACGGCTGTATTGGGATCCGTTGCTGACGTATGTAATCCGCATGATACAGTAAGTCCTGCTCAGACTTCCCCCCCCCCCAATCCTGCAAGGCTCGCTGCCATTGCATGGGGGGGTCTGCCCGTTGATCGCGTTTTTTCACTCCCATTGGCGTGGAATGCAACGTTGGGCCTACCTGCCCCGGTGCCTCAGGCCGCACGTTGGTCATCAGTCTATTTGCCCCTGCACGGGTCATAACACCATCCTGTCGTCCACTTGCATTCATTTCAGTCCTCCGAAATCACACACTGAATCACGGGGTGTAATTCACTTGGTCGGGTAACGAACCGCACCTCCACCATGTAAGGGCCCAACCGGGCTCTTGGTTCAAATTGGGCAGAAACAGCCGTAGTTGCAAAAATGAAAACACGTTTATTTTCTTCTAAACATCAAATTGTGATCACAGACAATCCGCCCGCCGACTCGCGGGACTTGTTTGTTTGTTTGTTTGTTTGTTTGTTTGTTTGTTTGTTTGTTTGATTGATTTTTAACGTTGGCCTATTTCTGCAACACGAGGGCTAAACACCAACGCCAGGGGATGAGCCTTCAACACCTA
>JAQGBW010005331.1:0-12182 GCA_034698625.1 Julus scanicus
CAAATTTTGGTGATAATTTGTTGCATTATCAAATTTTGGTGATAATTTGTTGCATTATCAAATTTTGGTGATAATTTGTTGCATTATCAAATTTTGGTGATAATTTATTGCATTATCAAATTTTGGTGATAATTTATTGCATTATCAAAGTTTGGTTGTAATTTGTTATCATTATCAAATTTTGGTGGTAATTTGTTTAGATTATCAAATTTTTGGTGGTAATTTGTTAACATTATCAAATGTTGGTTGGTTTTTTGTTAACAATACCAAATTTTGGTTGGTTTTTTTGTTAACATTATCAAATTTTGGTGGTAATTTGTTAACATTATCAAATTTTGGTGGTAATTTGTTAACATTATCAAATTTTGGTTGGTTTTTTGTTAACATTATAAAATGTTGGTTGTAATTTTAACATTTTGGTTGCAATTTGTCGTAAATTACCAATGAATTATCTCAAGTTTTTACAGTATTTGTAAAATAAACGTTTTGCTTTTTTTTTTTTCATATTTGAAGAAAGCACATCTGTTTTTAATCAATTATTTTATGCACAATGAAGTCATTTTGGAAAGATGATACCTTATCTGTACGCCAAGGTATTCTCTGAAGGCATCACGTATTGCAAAATTAGCACTGCTCGAAAGATGATTAATAGTAGCATGTTTAATGTACCTGTGCAGAGTTTTTTTATCATAATTACATACTTTGCAAATAATTAACGGAACTTAAAAATTCTTTTTAGTAATTTTTGTATTCACTCTTATCTCGTGCATGCATCATCAGTCCTTTCAGTGGCCGGCTAAGGGAGGTTTGACTGTGAACACAGATATGCCCCGTGGCCGCATTATGCATGTAGAAAGCGTTTGCACTGATGATAGATGGATAATTTTATTGTTTAGCAATCCTGTATGTGGACGACATTATCGATCTTGCAGTAACCTTGCGTTGACTAATGCATTGGAAATATAACGAGCTACCGCAACTCACTCTGGTTTTGTTGGGAAACAAGTCAACACGACATTTAACTAGATAACAAATGCATTTTTTTTATTTGTAAAAAAAAAATAAAAATAAATAAAGGTAGAAAAGTTATCGTACTACCAAATCAGCTGAAATTAGCTAACGTGTCCACGAAAGTGACTTGGCTCCAATGCTTTGTTTTGAAAACATTTAAAAAAAAGCAATGGGTTGAAGTTTGATAAGAAAACGTTTGGCATATCAGCAGTAAAATTGATGGATAATAACCATAGGCCTGTCTATAAAATTAAAATTTTAAATGAATCTCTGTTTCTGAAAAAAATTGCGTTTGCCTGGAAGGAAGTAGCTGAACGGTTTGATTTTTGATATGGACACTTAAGAATGTAGGTCGAATGAAATTATTCAGTTGAGATTATTTATTATCGAAAACTCCCTTCAAACTAATGCAATTGCACTGCTGCCATCTTGCAAAATTTACGAACATCCGTGTTAATCATAGGGTTTGCACTAATTTCACCTCGAAAGCGTGTGTGTGTGGCTACCCATGCAGCTAGCTTGGGTTGAGATACATATATTAGGCCTACGTGCTCACTGCTTGCTATCTTTGATGAACTTGAAATAAGTTTACTTTCTCATTTCCACTATGTGGTCAAGTGGGAGAACACTGTGGGGCTACTCACGATATCGATACAAATCAACTGTCCACTGCTGAACGCCTGAACCCCGGCCAATAGATCATGCCCCAAACGGTGCCAATAATGACACATTAGTGGGTGCGTTTCATAGGCCTGGTGGCGTTTTTGAACTTAATAACGTCGTTTGTGAATTCAGTAGGTTTGCTTTAGAATTAATTAAGATTTTCATCTTTTTGGTTAGCATTTCTGCTGAGGAGCTGCCTATATTCATGCAAATGAACTGCCATGCAGCTTCGTTGAAATCTTCACGAGGTTATATATGGTTCGTTTTTGTGCCATAATGAATGGCTATTTAATCGAAGTGCGATTTTTTAATAAAAAAATCATAATTACTAGCAGATGAACTCGTAGATGAACTCAAACGAACTGAGAAAAGAACGGAGTTCAAAACTCTCATAATTTTAGCGAGTTGATGACAGACTAAACTTAATTTGCATACAGCAGCTTGACTCCACCATAGAATGAAGTTCACATTTGGTTTTATTTGCCAGAATTCGTTGGTTTATAAAGTGCTGTTGTTTATCATAAAATTCATGATAATTTAATTTTCTGTAAATTCTTAAAAATATGCGTGAAACTCTCGTGTGATAGAATTTTAACTTTTTAGTTTAAGGAAAAGTTGATTTTATGCATTGCTTTCCATTAGTTCAACTGCTGGTTGGAGTCAGAGAAAGGGGACGTTTCACTTCCGTCACGTTCAGACTAATTTGCCCTACCGCGTCTATGTGAGTTTCACTTCAAAATGTTACTTCCACGGTGAATTTAAGGTATCAAACTCAACAATAGGATGGGAACACTTCAGAAATGAACGCCTGCTAGCAGATATTCATAACATTTTGTCAATGGTGACCTTCTTTTTTTCTCATTTTCTGAACTTTATGTGAAGTGGAATTTGAAGAAGCTTTTGTATTACTTCCAGCAATCAGATCTCTGATTTCAATACGTGTCATTTTAGACAGGTTGATGGAGCGACAAACGTACACATAGTTAATTTCACCTTGGTCACCCTTTGTCTTAAATCTCCCATTATGTAGCAATTGTTGGGTCTTAACATGTCGTTAATATTGAATGGGCAAGACTGTTTTGAGAAGAATTTTATGCTCTGTCCTTGTTGTCTGAGTGGAACACTGTCATTGCGTCCTTGAGACAGAATAGCAACCTCAATTCGTAAGAAACTGCGCCTTCCACCATTTGCAGTCACCACCTACAAGTTTCTCTGACTGTTTTGTGTAATGATGCCAGCATTACAAGAATGTTAATTGTTTAAGTAAAAGCCTAATCGTTAAAACTATGTTAATAAAATGTACTGCATATGAGCCTGTAACATGACCGAACCCTATTACTTCATACGTGCACCACCAGGGGATTACCAACCATTTCGTCTGAAAAGAATTGATACAGGTATTATTAAAATTCTAGGGGGAAAAATTATCTTTGAATCAAATAATATTTATGTTGGTATTCTTCTTTAAAAACTTTCATATGTTTAAGAAAATCAGGAAATAACTAAAGGCCATATGATGTCATGGCCTTGCATAGTTACTTTGCAACTCTTGCACTTGGTTTGAATATTATCTTTGGGATTATAGGTGAAGCATGTCCATCTTTAGTTGCTGGGTGACAAAAGTGATTTTTTATGGTAAAAATAGTGGTCAGGATCAACGAAAAACAGATAATTGCATAAATAACGAATACGAATTTTATTCTTATGACTTGCTCCTAAATCTTCATTTTTTAATTAATTCCACATAACAGTAACCCACATTTAACTTTTTGTGTTATTTTTATGAACTTGGATAGAAAAAAATTGGCAACTTTGTATCGCATACGTGGTTTGAATGTTTCCATTTTTATGTACATTTTGGATACTTATGAGCGGCAGGTTACACAACTGTTATTTTTTTCATTTCTCATTCAACACTTAAAAAGCCTGCTAGATCCATTTGAACTGCTTTTTCTCTCATTATTTCAAATATGAATTCAATCGGGTCAGTAAAATAAATGCTGTGCCTTGGATGAATATAGCTTACACGTTTCCATTTACTTCGTATAGTAATCAAGATCATGACACTGCATGCAACAATTTCCTACAATATATCCGCCTTTCATCCTGCAGATTTGACTTTCACTTCAAAGATTCCTCTTCTGCAAATAAAACAGTAATCAGAAGCTTACCTGAAACATCTGTTGGATGAAAGTCACGTTTATTTCGATATAATAAAACTGGGATAACAATCCACCGTAGATGCCTATGGTTGAAATTTCAATGAAAGAAACCAGCTAATTTCAAATTGAAGTTATGCGAATTTAATGCACATTTGTTTAAATTAATCCCATAGATGTTTTGCACCTGGATATTTTAGTAACCAGTCTAAAAGAGGCCTGCGAGTTTTGCTGTGGATTTAATCTACAGTATAGGTCATCGTTAAATCTTTATGGTAAACTCAGAATGGAAATTTAATACTGTTTAAATCCTCAGTAGCAGTGTTGTTTTTATCCATTTTCCCAATGTGGCATACTTTAAATTATAGCAGACATTTCTTTCAAATTTGCAATTTTTTTTTTACACAAATTTTTTATTACGAGTTTCGCTGGAATCGAATTGCTTTGAACTCATTCAAAACTTAATATCACCAGCAAAGACACACAGCATACATACTAGATACCACACTTTATTACCTGGAGGGTTAATTATAGTTTTTTTGCCATGAGAACTTTATTAACTGGTGATTGAATCTGTTTCAGTCATCAAGTTTATTTAGCAGAGCAAGATGCATCCAAAATGACCAAGTCATTGTTAAAGGCAAACAACTTTCCTGACCTTATTTTCTCATTTACTCTTATGATATTTAAGTTCTCGTATTAAAATTTATTAGATATTGAAACTTAGAATGATATTTCCTTGAAAAATCTTATTAAAATTTGTTTGCCAATATATAACAAAAGTAATTAGGAAAAAAATAATGCCATGATTTGTGAATTTAAAACAAAATTAGAGACCATTAGTAATACAAAAAAAGTATACTTTAGTGCTGTTGTTTTGTGTTTGGTAGTATTCAACGTTATTAGAAGAAGGAAGGAGATAGAAAAGAAAAACAAGCCTGAGGAGGTGGATTAGCAGATATTGCTTGTGTGGACTTTTTACTTCAATCCATGGTCACCGTTAAATTATTCCAATGTTTCTTCTCTCTTAACGTAATTAAAATTTTGCACGCATCTCATGTCTTATCTTATCGCACGCAGGAAGACTGGCAAACCCAGGCACTTAATTCATGGTTTATATAGGCTGTATGCGTAGATATAACTGGAATATTCAACAAAATCCACTTGTAGATATGGTATTGACGCACCAGGAACTTGAGTTTGGAAATCTGTATATCTTCATTATTTCGCACAAGTAAATAGTCCTACTTATCTGTGCAATCCATACTATTAAATATTGTTTTTATTGCCCGCTTTCTCAATATACGAAGATATCTTGATGTATCAACGCAAGTACATCCATTGTTTTTGTATAAAACGTCGATTTAATTCTGTTTAGCATTTTGATCATGTCCACCAAGTACGTGTCGCCACATTTCCTTTCTTAGATGGTTTAATAAGATATTTTCTGGATCTGCCGATTGAAAATGTTGCATGCTTATGACGCAGAACAGGTGATAGTACAATGTCGATAAACATCAGTTAAACTTAATTTCAAACTTAGTGGCTTATTATATGACCTAATCCACTGTGAAAATAAAATTAATAAATTGCACCATTTGATATGGTTATAAATAAATAAAATTTAGTCATGCTATCAAGATAACATATCCAGTAATGATAGAGGCTGTGGGTTCCATCTGTAATCCCATATGATTAGCATTGGCAAATGATTAACGTTTTTAAAAACTTGATCTTAACGTCAATTTATTTATTATTGCTAATTATTTTTCTTTATTAGTCATGTGAATATTCATGATACTCCCAACGAGTTAATTTATTAACCTACGCATTTGCAATAATGTGATTTAGGAATTGAAAGTTGAAAGTAAACGAATATACGAGTATGGTTGGTTTTGATTCAGATTTAATGACATTTTAAAGGGTAAGCCTATTCGGTTAATTGGTTAGAATGATTCTGCAAGAATTCTTAGATATACATCTTATTATATTACTAGTACTGCATTAAAATGACCTAGTCCATGTGTCAGCCAGCTTCGAAAAGCTATTTAGAGAAAATACATATTAGTTGGCCAATGTGAAATTTAAACCTTTGTTGAGGGTTATTAGAATATGAAATCTCGTGTAGGATAGGTTAAAGGTATGATAGGTTTGAACAACGTTAAGCCTAGTCCGCACTAACGAAAGCACAGCAAATGTAAGGTTTTCGACAGCATGTTTTCGTTAAAAGTTTGCTCGCCAAATTTCCATCCCAATGTTTCAGCAAACTTCTAGGCTTCATGCTTTGGAAAGCATTTCACCGATCGACCAACAGGCGGTCGGGATAAAACGAAACAAATGTTTCCACTTTACGGCGCTTGTACCAATTTGCAATTGGTGAGCAGACAAACATGTTTCGTGTTTCAGTGTGTTCTGCTTTTATTTAGTGCTTACGTTTGTGTGGGTAGAATCTTTGTGGGTAAAAGTTTTACAAATCTTTTTTTCTGCAGCGTTTTGGAAAATCTTTTTTATAAAATTCTATTAATTTGAAATCTTAAATTGCTTAATTTTCACTTCTTCTTTTGGCACAATGTTGACGTATTGACGCCAATTTGGTCAACAGGGTGGCGCTGGTTTAGTTATAAGCTGTTGAAACAGTTTCAATCTTTTTTTTTTAATTACTGCTTCAGCAAAGCAAGATAGCTTTTGCAGATTCACGGTACTTTCTATTTGATCTACTAGCACTATTTCCATTGGTTTATACAAGTCTTATGTATTTATTGCAATTGGAAATAGACTACCTTTCTTTTAATAACGATTGTGTTGCATTTTTAAATTAAGAACAGATATGCATTTGATCTTAGCACATGATGGACCGCAAGGGAAGATTTTTCCTAGTTTTAGCTAATGATCGCCATTTCAGTAGGCGTGATTTAGGCCAGTGATAGCCTAGATAGCCATATAGATTTTCAGGGATTCATTTTTTTGTAGTTAGATTGTTCAGTTCACTCGTCTTAACATCGATTCCCCCTGCAGAGAGCATCCCAGTTTGGCAGACAAAGAACTAATGAAGAACTTGAAAATCCAAATCACTTTCACTGACTCAAGCAGCTCGCTCAGGGGGAGTTTCCCTTTGGAAAAACGTTTTGAGTGAAGCCATGACAATCCATCGTTAAAACGATTATGAGAGAGCCTCGGGACATCAGAGGCATATGCTTTATGTAAGCCATACCGTGCGCCCATTTTTATAATAAGTACTTTTAAAATAAAAGGGGCTTGCTACTTGTTATGATGCTCGTGTCAAGGGGGGCACCTAAAAGTGCTTCTTTGAATCTCTTAATATGATGGTTGAAAACGAGTCGATAAATTAATTGTTAGATAAATGTGTGAGTTTCTATAAAATTTGGATGATTGGATGCTTTTTAAGATTTTAACACCATTTGCGGTCCATTTGTACAACAATGCTTAGTATGTAAGCAAATTCCTTCCACTGCATTGATCAGTTGTACCAAACTGTGGTTGCATTAAACTGACAAATTCAGTTTTTTGGAAATTAGTAAAGTTACAGTATTTTTTAATGTATTGCACATGTCTTGCGAATTCAATTCAGCTCAGTACCCGACAGTCAACAAATAAAATACCATATTGTAGGGGGTGTTGTACCCAATCATTTCAGGAGAATGCTCCTACGTCAGAAGCGACTTGGACATCATTGTTAAATTAAATTTTTACTAAATCTGGACTTTCGCCAGGAAGGCTGTTCCATTGTGTAATCGCATGCAAAAGGAAGAACCAATAGCAAGCAATCTGTCTTACAAGTTGTGAATTACAAGAAAGATTAAAACGTTTGAATAACCCCATAGATAACTTTTTACATCTGTACCTCAACAGTGTCCCAATGTACTCGATGAACTGTGTGGCTATGTTTCTAGGTTGACGGCTTCTATTAAATTTACCTATTTATGCCTTTAATTAAATTAATTGGGTTATAACTGAAATGAGGTATATTTTTTCTGGAAAAGTGGGATTAATTCTAGGATGTACACGAATGCGGAAGCGGTTTTTGGTGATTGTAACACCTGCATGTAGCTAATGGCATCTTTTCATGTTTCTTCTGTCGTTGGGCAATCCCAATTTGTCATCTTTCTTTTCCCTTTTTTTTAATTCTGAGAAATGTTGTTAATAAAAAATTAGCTCCATTTCTTTACAGTAGCTTATCTTCGTGCACTAAAGCAAGAGTGATTCTAAAACGAATGACATTTATTTAAATAAATGAGCAAAGAGCATGCTCATGCGTTGCAGTCCTTCAGTTTTTTTTATTCTGTTTTTGTTTTTAACTTTTTTGTTGATTGACCTTTTTTTCTCTGGTAGGCCAAACAGAGAATTTTTTTTTTTTTTTGATTTATGTAGTTGCCTAAATTAACCTCATTAATTTGCGATTGTGGCTATTTTTGGTGTTTTGCCATGAACACTCGGAGTTGTTGACAAGCTGGTATCTTTGTCTTGCATTTATAATTAATATATTGAGATGTAGATTTGTTTTATTTAGGATTTCACCTCATTAATTAAGGAAAGCGAGGAAACTTTAAATGCATTTTTTGGGCTAACGATTTTTATCCATTGTGATGTGACCATGTATAGAATATAGTCAATTGTATATACATTAGTCTTCTAGTGATTTAATTCTTATAATAACTAGGTTAAGACATATTATTTTATATTCAAACTAAATATACTGTCAAATTAAATAACAAAACACTATTTAATCCTATATATAAGCGATTCATAAATTAATAAGTAAACATTTTAGATTGATTATGTATTTTATTTATAGTAGTCTAGATAACGGGCCAAAGACTGGGCGTTTTTTAGTTTTCACCAGGGCGTTAGCATCTCTATTATGTGAGATTTGGTATTTCATTAGGCCATCATATTGGAGATGTGTTTTTATTTAGATTGTTTGGATAAGCTGAGCCACACGTTTTGTGTATTTGGGCTAGACCTGCTATTTCTTGAAATTGAAAATAGTTAGATTTTAAACAAGCATAAGGATTCTTTAGCACTCAAGGTCTAAACTAGACAATCAATGTGACGTAGTGAGTTAAAGCTCTTTGTGTGCTCTGATACATTTTACATTTTTACGTTTTTACATATTTTTTTTCTCATGTTTGTCTAAGGTTCGATATTTTTTATAAATGGTGAACTTAACAATTCTACACATATTAGTGCTTTCTTGCCCGAAATGGCTTTATGAGCAAATCTAGATTACTAATTTATAATTAATAGACTCATCATAAAATCACTCCTTATAAGTTGTTTTCTTTTTAAATTGGAAGCTATCAATTGGGTTTACTTACATTTTGATAAGTTGAAATTAAAAATTGGCCTAGTTGTTAATCGATAATTTTATCCAATTGATTTCAGAATATTTTCTCATTGCAATTTAAGTATTTCAAACCTAGTGCTCTGGCCTATGACGTTCATATAATTAATTCCAAATATAGGCACATCGAAAAAATAATTAAGCCGATTAAAATAGTTGTATTATTTTTCTTAAAGAATTGGGTTGTAGGTATTTAATATGTATCGAGTCCTTGATTGAACTTTTTTTAAACTTTTTATTAGTGGACCAGTTTTTAACTCTTCCTTTTTTATACATAGAATTCTGGTAGTTTTTTTTGGTGTGTCGACACATCAATGAGATATTTTATCGGCATTCTTCAGCTATAAATAATCTATTAAACAAACCGATGAAGGCCGTGAATCACAAATAAAATAAAATGAAAATTGACAAGGATTTTTTTAAAAAACATTGATTAAGGCAAAGACGTTATCCTTAAAACAATTGAAAATAAGAAAATCAACAGTTGATATCAAATTTATATACATACATATAAATGTGTAACGCTGTACATTTATACAAAATTTAAACAAAAAAAATATTTGTTTACTAATTGTTTACTGATATTACATGTGTATGTTATTTTGCAGTTAAGTTTAGAAAGATCTTTGATTTGAAATACGCATTAAAGACATTGATCATTTGTATCATTTGTATTTGAGGTTTTGATATTAGGAAACCTTATGGACCATGGAGGTTGATAATTCTATGCAACACGATTGTTGTTAAACATGTCATGAGTAGTCAATCAAAACTTACTTCACAATTACCTTTACTAAAACGTAACAATGGTTATTTGGACATGACTTAGTACGAATATAAGTAAAAAACATATATCAATTTTTCCCTGAAGCATATAACCTAAATAGTGCTGAAATAATCCAAGTCGCATAGTTGAAGTCAGTTTGCCGATTAATCAAACTGGCCTGGCAATTTCGAACGAATACATTGACTAATTGTTAATTTTGAAGAAATGCCAAAATATTGAAATATTTCAAAAGCACAAAGAAGATTTTGTCTTGAGTAATTTATTTGTCTTGACTTAAATGAGTTATTTGATAGCAATTATTATTGAATTACAGAAAACAATTTGACCATAAAATTAAGAGCTTTTCCCAATTAGGCGAAATTCAATCGGTATTTCAATTCAGCTCATATACGCAATATTTATAACATTTCATTTTTAGGTAAATATACGAAAACTACATAAAAAGACAAACTATCATTTCAGTGAGTTTAATAGTTTATTAAATACGTTCAATTCAATCATTCTGCCTAGTCACTCGTTCAAGTTCAGATGAGTCACTTTCATAATTTCCTCGATTTCATCCTCAAATCTTCATTTTCATTGTAACTTTCAACATTACTCCCAACACCTTCAACTTCTTCGAAGCTCCTTACTTTTCTGAACTCAACTGTTTGTTGTTTAGGAACTGTACCAAACAATCTGATATTCCAATTATCAAGTACCAAAAATCAACTAGCAATCCAGGGTAAAACAAGAATAAAGTCTGAAAATTTGAGTTTCAAATTAGTTTCTGTGTTAAGACTCTTCGCGTGTCTTGCAATGTTATACGTGTGCCCACGTACTCTGCGGTTGGTCTTTCCTAATTTTAAATTGGATATCTGATACATGTGCTTTACTTTCGAATATTAGTTTTTTTTCTAAGGTAAACCCAAATGAAAAATGAAATATGAATCTCGTTTGGTATCGGTTTTCGTCCTCAAACTCGATCACGACAACTTCAGTTATAAAAGGGTACATTGTTTGTATAAAACACAAGTAAAATAGCATGCAACTCGTTTTATGCGGATAAAGAGCCAGAAAATACAGCCTTGGGATGGTAATTGTGTTAAATACATGTAATCCAAACGAGCAAGTGGCGTGGCTTCTACTCTCTATTACTTTTTCCTATATGCTCTGAATATTTTCTAGATTGTTGTATTTATCTTGCAGTGCAGTACGTATACAAAAGGGGGAAAACGAAATGCTTAGACTTTGCATTTAATTGATGTCCTTTTGGAGGACGAACAAATTCACAATAATAAAACAAAAAATTGGAAACTGAAACGTCCTTTAACTAATTTCCCATTTGCACAAAAAGTTGACCGAAGAATTAAACTTGTGAGTTAAAGGCCATTGAAAAAAATACTAGTCTATAAAATTATACACTGAGGGTTATTAAATTCCTATAACTCGAGGAAATAAGCAAGCAGAAATAATATATTTAAATATAGATAGAATGGGAACAATATTTCGAAATGAAAATAAAAAATACAATTTATACAGGTATTCACTAAATCAAATTATAATAATTTTGGTAATAAAATATGCCTACTTTGTGTTGGTACCCCATGTTATTAGAGTTGATGTATCCTTATTATTAAAGGGTGTTCACTGCAGCTTCTAGAGCAAAAGGGTACAGTAATATTGGATGTTCCACGCTAAAGCTATATTGGCCAATTGATGACTACGATAAGGGGCCATTAAAAAAGACGTCCCCGAAATTTCTTCAAAATTGAAACTTCGTTCTCCCCCCTTCTCTTTCCCCATCCCCTCCTCAAGGCATAATTCTGACTTTTCCGAGAAAAAAAAAAAAAGAAAAAAAAAAAAAACACAGAAAATCAAAGAACTGAAAAATGCAATCATTAATGGACGTCCCCAATGAATACCCCCTCCCTTCCCCTGTCCACATGGTGTCCACGTGCCAGCAGACACCAATTACACCCTCTTGAAGACGTATTTTTTGAATGACCCATACGTCAATTGGGGAAATTATACAAGTTTGAACAGGCTTTGTTTCTGGGTCCAACAATAGCAGCTGCGCCACTGGCAGGTATTTCCTTAAAGAATCAAATACTACTCAAGTAGTTCAAAAACAAATTTTACCGAACAGTGGCGGCACTAGGGTTGGTGTCACCCGGTGCGGTAACTCATGGTGTCACCCCCCTCACGACACCCCATAGTA
>JAQGBW010005332.1:0-12177 GCA_034698625.1 Julus scanicus
CCCCTGGCGTTGGTGTTTAGCCCTCGTGTTGCAGAAATAGGCCAACGTTAAAAATCAACAAAACAAACAAACAAACATAATCGGTTTTCAGCTACGATTAAATTAATTTCGTGACTGCAGCTATTGTTAAGACATTGTGGATGAAATGTACTGTATCATAAATAATCTATCTTACCATAGCTCGTAAAATCGTCTTGCATGTAGTTGAAAGTACTAGTTTCTAGACCAATTTAGGATGTACTAATTCGTGGAGGTAATCTAATGACGTCAGCATCTCCAGGCCTAATTAAGGCCCGGAGGGGGCAAAGGCTAATATCGCGATCACGAAGGTAGCCCACTGAGTGCTATGGATGGGAAAAAAGAAGAGGGCACATTTTGATAGAGGCCGATATAAAAAAAAGACAGAATTATTGGGTGAACCCCAGCGGGATTTCGGAAGCGAAAATGCCAAAAAACGGGGCGTGGCCGGCCGAAATAATAGCAGAAACAGTAGCCGTGATTAATATGGCTAAAAGGCAAAAAAAGAGAGAAGGCTCCAGGTTAATTCACGAAAGGGGTCGAAGGAAAGATCACGACAAAAATGCTGCCGAAAAATAGCGCGAATGGCTCTGCATGTAAATTAGGCTGAAACCCGCTCCCCTGGCCACTGCCAAAGTGGTCAGCAACCAATTTCCCACCGACAAAAACCAACGAAAAAGAGAAAAATGTGGACGAGCAAACGATGAGAAACGAAATCGCTTGACCAATTCAAAGCCATGAGTCACTTGGATCCATGCAGGGATTGTTCAGAAAATCCTTTGGTCCTTTGGCACCACCACTCTCAAGATATCTACAATCTCTTCTTCCCTGGTAAAAAAACCCAATAGAAACCAATAGAGATTTCTATTGGTTTTTATTGTTATTTGGACACTTTATTGATTTTAATTGTTTTCAATGGTTCATGTATTGACTTCTATTGGCGTCTATTGACTTCTATGGTTTAGCTGTATTGACTGAACAATAGAAAACAACAGAAAACAACGTTCCAAATAACAATAGAAATCTATATCGGTTTTTTCACCAGGGTTATCTGAAAATCCATCCCAGGATGATCCACCAAAATCGTATCTTTTTAGTTTAATTCCAAGGGGTTAAACCAGAGGGCCAAAGTTATCTGTAATGATCACCTCCGTGGCATTGATTTTAAGGAAATTTTCATTCAGATTTTAAAGTTGATTTCAATCTTATAAATCGGCCATGGTAAAATCAACCAAAGATAATCTCTTTAGTTTAATAGCAAGGGGTTAAACTAGAGGGTCAAAGTCACCTGAAATGAACGATTTCAAAAAGGGTTGAAAAACCACTGTAACAACCCATTATGATTAACATCCCAGCGCCATCTATGATACATTCAACACAACTACTTATAGGTACGTGCACATATCATCACTTAAGACGTACCTGTATGACTTAATTTTCGTTACTACCATGTTTTACTCAAATAACTCGTTCCACAAACGGTGGGACCATTTTAGAATGCAATATTTTCAGAATTATCCTCACACTACACAGTATCTATTTAATCGGTTTTAATATCTCTACACGGATGAAGGCTCATGTTAAAAACTCCAAAAGTTTAAAAAATGTTCACAATGTGCACCTTATAGAACAGTTGCTGCTCAATTTGATGAAACACCTCATCAACCACGAAGGCCATCAACGATGTTTGGCACTTCATTGTCATTTCGATTAACTTTAAAGCCCGTTAAGACACTCCTTAATTTGCCTTTAACAAGCACCTAACTCAATTTCCAATTACAACGGTATTTTTTTGGCATGGAAAAAGATAAAAAGGCGAACATTTGTGCTGGAAGCGTATACATTAGGAAAAACGACTTCAAGGGTCAAGCAGGAAAAGTAGCCGTTAAACTCAATTACCGGTACATTTAATTAGCTAATTAAGTCTCCCCCACACCGAGAATATAAATGCGCACGTAACGGTAAGAGGGCATTACGCCATTGGAGTGAAAGTCCCTAAAGTGACCCCAGGTGAGGGCAATTAACAAAGCCTTAAAGAGAAAGACTAACTAACCGAGTTGATTAAGGATTAAGACCTATATACATTCTTAGGACAAATAAAGGGACGTGCTTTCCTCGAAATCATGGTCAATGAAAAGCAGTTGCTCATCGAATGACGTCACTTTTAATAACTATATTTCCAAACTTAATGACGTCATTTTACTGCAATATTACCTAACTTTTATTCGGTCAACGTACTAGAAACTAATAATTATAATGATATAAAGGAGGGCAAATTTGGGAGAAAAAAAGGGTATATTTAAGGGCCATTCAAAAAGGACGTCCTTAAGAGGGGGTAGGGGGTCTTCTGTCCTGTGGACACAATGTGGACAGGGAGGGGGATTTCGGATTTTCTGTTTGAGAATTTCTGGTAAGTGAAAGGCGAAATGGTCACCGGAAGAAGTGTGTCCCCAGTACCAAATGTACTTGAATTTATAAAACCTCGGAAGCAGGAAATTATACCTAAATTTGTGTTTAAACACCAATTTTATGTTGGAATTTCCCCTTCGTGTCAGGAAATTTTAGGATGGGCCATTGTATGTTCCAACAAACTTTCTAGACACCCTACTTTTCAATAAAATGCAAAACCGCCATGAGGGGGGTCTGGACTAAAATGGACACCATGTAAACAGGGGGTGATGGGGAATTTCGGGACGTCTATGACTATGACGTGTAGCATACCCTTTGAGACGGGTCCTCACTAGGAGTCGCTACGGTATTTTTGGATGGCCCCTTAGTACAATTAAACGATACTAGGTGCGCTAAATGCTACGGCAATACCTCTCTCTAGATGGCGCTGCAAGAATGGTTTTGGGTGGGGAAAAAAATAAGATAATGGCGGAAGTTTATGGCCGAAACATTTAATAATAAATAATCGAGTTAATAGCTCCTGCGCCCCCAGCAGCCAAGCCCCTATAGCGCATTTCAGTTTTCATTATCTTCGGGTTCTAAATCATTAGCTATTTTATTTCAACTTTCATCAATTACCCCCTCTGCCCCCAACCAACCTCTCTCCCCATTCCCTCTTTAAGTTTTACTTCGAAAATTCAATCCGAGAGGTAATTTTAAAATTTGCTGGATTCATCCAGAGGCAAACCTGAAATGGAAGTTCAAAAATTTCGAATTATGTAAACATAAATTATCCAAACATATTTTTTTAAAAAACTATAAAAGATCGTGCAACAACTATAACGCTTAATCGGTCAAACCGATCTGCTAACAAGTAGCACGATCTATGCAAATTAACCAACCGTATACAAAAACAATAAAAAAAAAGGATTATTGTTATTATTTGTAGCCCTTGGTTGCACTTTTCTAAAATGAAACAGGGGCAAGGATATATGAGCCATATCTTCCGACACAATGCCGAATTGTTGAAAGATTCAGTACATTTGAATTACTTTTAAGTCGTTCAACCAAAACTACTTATTTGTGTTCTAACGAATGAATAACGCATTTTATTTTGCTTTCATTGGATGTGGTCACGAAGTAGATTTAAACCGATAGCTTTAAATAGACCTGGACGGAATTTATGGAAATGCGCATGCGCAACTAGCAGCTATAGTTTCGTATACATAACATGAACAGTTACTCACATATAAATTAAAAACCGATGTGAATAAGATATCTTATCTTATTCATGTCCGTTTTTAATTATTCGATGAAATCCATTCCGTGACCACTGCTATTTGGATAGTAATTTATGGAAATTCACAAACGAGTAGAAAATGTCACATAAAGGCAATCGCATACAATAAGGGCATTGTGCAATTAATCTTAGTCGATGAAAAATTCAACCGATTTTATGAAAATTCGGTTTTTAATCGGCTAAAATTCTATCCGATTCGGCTTTCAGCTAGAGGATGAAATCTAATCCTCAGTCAAAGCTAAACGATTAGATCTATTTCCTTGGTCAAAGCTATAGGATGAAATCCATTCCGTGACCATAACTAAGAAAATAAATTTTCTCAGCAGAGAATTTATCCATTTTTATTCAAAAATGTTCCGTTTATTTAAAAATATAAGGCCATTTCGTAACATGAAAGAAGTTAAAGAGCACTTCAACACGTAGTTGAAGTTGAAATGCAAGTTTCACCTTCTGCAATCAACTTTTAGTCCATGCACTGGAGCTATATTTTGTAGCCTAATCAGGTGTCCCTGCGCTGACGTTGACGTTACCTGGCCACCCACCAGGTGGAGGATCTTGCATTTATAAAGGCATCGAGGCGATAGGAACGATAACCGTTTCTGACGTCTGATTTCACGTCCTCCAGCGAGGGTACTCGAACAAAGCTCTATGAATGCACTCAGGTGGGCTTTCATCCGTGGATAATAACGTATATCCAGCCCGAGCAGAACTAAGTTGCCATGGAATCAACACTTAAGATCAAATTTCCATTGAGCAAGAAGCAGAAAAGCAGAGGCCAGTTTGCCGAACATGTCGTGTCTCGGGTGACAACCTGCTCCAACCAATTTCTTCTGGCGAGTGCACTCGTCGAGAGGAACACGGTGAAACGGAAACGAGGACGTCTTGACCTGTCCACAAAACGATGACGATTACAAACGCTGTCCTGTGTGGACCACTGTGTTCTCCTTGTTTGGAGGCATTTCTTTTGCATGTCAAAATATAATCGGATAATGGAATCTAAGCTGTATAGTATACTTTCTTCCATAATCCAATAGTGGAATATGTACAGATACGCTGTTTCTAACTTTAAGAATCTACAAAACACATGTTATATAGGTGACCATGAATAAGGATTGTCTTGTGTTACAAACTCCCCTGGTGAAAAAAACAATAGAAACCAACAGAGATTTCTATTGTTATTTGGACACTTTATTGATTTTAATTGTTTTCTATGGTTCCTGTATTGACTTCTATTGGCTTCTACTGACTTCTATGGTTTAGCTGTATTGACTGAACAATAGAAAACAATAGAAAATCATAGAAAACAATTGAAACCAATAAAACCAATAGACATTTTCTATTGACACCAATAGACATTTTCTATTGACACCATTAGAAAACAACGCTCCAAATAACAATAGAAATCTCTATTGTTTTTCTCACCAGGGTCGTGGTTAAAGCCCATGTATGGACCATATTTAGCCAATTAAGAGCAGTATGTACCTCTATGTACACTATGTACACTATGTACCTTAGTTAGTCATCGATGTGCCCTTACTAGAAATATAGCATAGGTTACATAAAACTGCATTGGTCTATATAGTCAAGTTTTCAATATACCGGATGTGTCAATTAAGGTAATATATGCATTTGCATGGGCATATATATTTTTGGGTGCGAAAATACCCAAAACTTTTAGTAATGGCGGAATGGTATTAAATGTGATGCCAGACAGTAAGGTATGCCAAAAGGAATTGTAACTAACTGATGTTCGTATATAGGAATGCTCTGAAAGTTCAATTTCCACAAAATAAAAGTAGCATTATACAACTGCAGAACTTTTAGCCCAGATAACAGAAAAGGCATAGAGGGCGCTGCGTTCCATCCCGAGCGCCATAGATACGCAGCATATGGCAAGCTGCGTCCTGGGGCCATCATCTACGCACATCCTTTTAGTAAATATACGAAAGCAGTACGAGGAACAATCCGCTTTCATTTCCCTCAACACCACTATTAATATTTAATATGCAATTCAGGTACTCTAGAGCTCCTACGGCGCTCTCTACAAATGCGCTCGCAATTGATTTCAACTCGAGATGCGTTTGTCGTACAAAAACAAGGGCAGACCAAAAATAACAAGAGGCTGCCATGTTTCTGGGCCAGATTGCACTTTCTTGATCACTGATTAAACGCGTTTTCATTGTTTTCGGGGTGAAAAACCTTCATCAGTTGCAGGTTTCAGTTAAACTTTAATGACCAGTTGCATCACATTTAATCTTAGATCACATCTGCGAAAATCAGGGAAAATGATGTGAAGGCCATTCATGCAACAAACATGTCATGTATACAGCCCAAACATACCTTGACCTGGCCCAAAGAGTGTGCATGCACATTTAGGGGATATCGAACTATACATGGAACCGAAAACATGCACGGTCTCTTGAGCTGCATTAATCTGAAATTAGGTTCCAATGAATAATGACTCTACATGAATAATGACCTATAAAGTTTCAGACAAGAGCCATGTCCAGTTTGCTTCTGGGAGGGAAAAATCGATACAAAGTCGAATTATGAAATTCATAAAACAAACCTAAGATGCCATTATTCAAAATGGTCATTCATATACAAAAAGCGCCCCAAGCACAGAAATATAAAACATAGGGAAAAATAAAACTTAATAATGGCCATGCATATATTCATCTAAGTCAACATGACTTTTAGGTCCAGTTTCTGTCCCGGGGTCAACAAATAAAATCCGGCCATCATATATATATATATACGAAATCTATATGTATATTAATCAATCTACTGTAAATGTATCCCTGTTTCAAACGCAAACAAAGAACTATTTCAATATAGGCACTTCATAACTATATACATACTGCAAAAGCAAAATTTTGATTTTTTGGGGGATTGAAGTAACATATACATTAACTGACCAAATTGAGCTTAGGGCGATAGGGTGTAAGATGCAAAATCAATATGCGAGTTACATGTGTGACATGTCCAAAATATTCACAGAACATGTCTATACCAACTTTTTCAAATACAGCAAAACAATATGCAGGGTGGATCAAAAGTGTTTTCCTCATGTTTAAAGTGTACAAATTTTTCCTGCATCAGAAGTTGTAGTCATAGGAAAAAAAATTTAAAAAAGTATATAATTGAGTCTAGTTGATTTATTATATCTTTAACCAGTGAATTTGATGTCATGTTTGAAAATATATTGTTGTAAATTAGTTGATATGGGTTGCGTCCCGACGAATGTATTTCTACCGATTTGTACTCTTTGAGTGTTTTTAAATAAATAAATAAATAAATAAAAGTTTGAGTTACACAGTTCCATGTGAAAAATACTTAGTCCAAAATAAAATGATTTAATTTTAATCACATATTAATAAAGTGATAATTACGATGTTTTAGGAGCATCTTTGATAAAATAACAGAACTACGAATTTTTTTAAATAAATTATACATTTCCGAGTATTTTTTATTGTTACACAACTTCCCCAATTCATACAAAAAAAAATACAAAAAAGGTCCCATCCTGTATAGGTTCTAGGCATATTTACGATAAGAGAGATGCCCAAACAAAACATCCGATAAATTTCATATTTGTGCAAAATATATGCGACGACATATCGTTTACAACAACCGGCGTATATTTCCCTGGAATGGAAAGCGCGGGTGTATAAAACACGACGCATTAATTTGCAAAGTGTCTAAACGCCAATAAAACTTAGGAAAACATCATTTATTTTTATGTTAATAGTTTGTCTTTTTCCCCCTCCTCCTCCTCTATGGATTTGTAAGCACGCATCCGTGACATCTTTAAAATATGTTCGTCCCGTTTTATAAGTCGCTGAATAAAGTGACGACTCAATCATTTACAGTCAAAATGCTAGCGATGAAAAAGTACTTTGTCATTAAAAACGAGGCCGAATTATGCAGAGTGCCAACTTTGACGCCCTAAAACTATGCATTGGAAAGGGGAGAGGCGTCATCGCATTTTCAGCACAGAGGCAAACCCAGAAACCAATAGATGCAATAAATTTGGCGAGAGTCGGTCACATTTTACCCTCTGTTTCAATTTGCTTAAGTGACGTTAGACGCGTTTCATCTTTAACACTTTGTCACCCGCCATATAAATCGAAAATCTAGAGTTGCCAAGAGTTCAAATATTCTATACTGAACATGAAACTGTATACTTTGTCTTCCATGCATTTGGTCAAAAAAACACTGGTACACAGATACACATTTCTTTAAATGTGGTCCATAATGTATATTTTTTTGTATTTTATATAAAGTAAGAAATAGATTCCCACTTCTAAAGCATCTAACAAACAATTTCACAATAGTGTAAGACACTAATGTGCCGCTGCAAGAGGCTTCAGGTATGCCGTGAAAGTTTGATGAACGTCGAAAATGTTTTATAAAAACAATGTTTCCATCAAAAAAATGCTCAGATTTTTCTTTATTTCATGTGTACCGTTAGTTGCAATTTCTCGCATAATTACATGGATTTCTGATATACCACACGAAGGTTTATAAAGCAACGAAAAATTCCCCTGTTGTCCCTGCAGTTTGGTTATTCTATCAGTTTGGTGTCAGGTCCTTGACATCCCCACTCCCTTGGTTCCATTACAGAAATTTGGTACTATATTTCATGAAATTTTAATATACAGCACCAGGATTTTTTAAGCAACAAAAACGTGACATCAGTTTGCTACTTCATAATCCAATGTTTTTCTACCGGTGTGCCACGCAATTTCAGGTATAGTTTAGTGTACCGTGAAATAAAAATGGTATCTTTGTAGCATGGGACTTAATATATTCGTTTACAGTGTGTTAACTCGAATGTGTATACACCTAGACGTTTTTTGTATAAATAAGCCCATCATTGAAACAATGGTCCACCATCCTGAGCGGACAATCAGTGACCATTGGCGATCTTGATTAGCCACAAAGAATATCAAACAACACAATGGTCACGCAGCACACAAGGGCTAATCTTAATTGAGATAAAGGGACGGCTATATCACTACACGGACGTCAAGTGTTTCTTGTTAAGAATGGGCAACAATGACCAATCGCGAGGTAATTGTGCCTAACTTGTGTTTGGCTATAAGGTCCAAGCTCGTGCCCGTGCCGTTTTCCCCGTACCAATTTCTCCCATGCCTTAAATAATACACCGCCATCATTAATTGAAATCTTGCCATATCGCATCGTTATCTTTAGAGCGGGCCTCCGTTGCCATGGTTACGTCAGCCCCGAGCAATTGTACTGTTGACCAGTGGATAGTGGCACATGCAGGTGTATGAAATACAAGAGTGCCCCACATGTATATATACAGATAATAGCGTACATCTTAAACTAGCACGACCCTAAACGACGGCTATGAAAAGTACATTTAACAGAAAGCATCGGAAAAGATTAAGGCAGACAACGTCATTTGTGAGGATAATAGGCCTATAGACCTTGTAGGGTTAGACCCACCTTGTCGGCAATTTCGCCGACTCTCTCCTTATAGAATGTCTCATCATGGACGTCCTTAATTTTTTTAAGGTAGGGTGTCCAGAAAGTTTGTTTGATAAGACCCATCCTATAAATTTCCAAGCACCCACCCGGCTACTAATTTCACGACATTTTTCCAGATTTTTCTGATTAACTGAAATTTCCTGACCTCGAAGGGAAATTCCAGCATAACATTGGTGTTGAACACAAATTTTGGCATAATTTATTACAAACTTTTTAAAAACCGTGAAAAAGCTGATCGATTTTAGAAGGTCTCATCATGGACGTCCTTAATTTTTTTAAGGTAGGGTGTCCAGAAAGTTTGTTTGATAAGACCCATCCTATAAATTTCCAAGCACCCACCCGGCTACTAATTTCACGACATTTTTCCAGATTTTTCTGATTAACTGAAATTTCCTGACCTCGAAGGGAAATTCCAGCATAACATTGGTGTTGAACACAAATTTTGGCATAATTTATTACAAACTTTTTAAAAACCGTGAAAAAGCTGATCGATTTTAGAAGGTCTCATCATGGACGTCCTTAATTTTTTTAAGGTAGGGTGTCCAGAAAGTTTGTTTGAACAGACCCATCCTATCAATTTCCAAGCACCCATCCGGCTACCAATTTCACGACATTTTTCCAGATTTTTCTGATTAACTGAAATTTCCTGACCTCAAAGGAAAATTCCAGCATAACATTGGTGTTGAACACAAATTTTGGCATAATTTCCTACAAACTTTTGAAAAACTGATCGATTTTTAAAAAAATCAATACTTGTGTTCGAGTGAAGATAAATGTAGTTAATATGAAGCGAAAGTCGCAAATAAGGCGGTCATCACACGCCAAGGACCCTGGGATCCTCGTTAGTGGTCAAAAGTGTATAAAGACACAGAGATAGAGAAAAAGGGGGAGTGGGTCGTCGTATGGGTAATGCTCTCCATCTTATTCCAGAGTAGATATACTTTGGGAGGGTTTCAGCGGTCGTCTCACTGGTCATTCACATACACTCAGCACTGACCACAAAGGCCGAAGAAACTTAAGGTTGGATATCAGTTTCTGCCTAGTGGAGCAAACAATCGGCCAATTATTGATTAAAGGGGGTGAGCCACTGGTCAATTCCGGCGGTGGAAATTCTTGGCCAGTTTTTATATTGGAAATGCGTTGCGGTTTCCACGAGTGACCATTGGATGACCCTTGGTCAGTGCGAATTATAATGCCGGTTGGCTGACCAGTACAATAGTGAAAAAAGAAGAAATTGACGATGGATAGTATTAAATACAATACAGGATAAAAAAAATTCAAAAAAATGCTTCCCCGGAATACACCGGTGTGTGATGAAGCTAGATTCAAGGGGGAGCTTTTGAAATAAAAGTTACAAATTGAACTTATATCCTACCTTGTTTTATTTCATGGATTGGCAATTAAGTTACAACAATGTAAATGACCGTATAATTGTTATTAGTACATATTTTGAGAAAATAAAAATTAAATGTCTTTCTCATATGCATATGTTTCAGATGCCCATATGAACTGATTACGATATTTTAAGATTAAAATTAGTTCTTATTACATCACGAGCCACACGTTTCTAACCTTCCTTTAACACGCAAAAGTGTCCAGTAAATTTGCAGTGAAAAATGAAAGCATATTTCAAGAACTTCAAAGCTCATTCTTTACAGAGGACTACTCACACGAGTAATTACCACAATATTGGTCAAAAGAGTGAGAAATTTGTCTACAGAATTTTAGGAAATAGTTTTGTTTATATATAGAGAAATTTTTCACAGAAAGTTTCCAACACGAACTGAAATTTCCAACATATACTGGGGATACACACGAAATTAAAGCATAATTCCCTGGACATCCTGCCCGTTTGAAAACAAATATTACAACTTCCAAAAAGGCATAAAGATAGATATATTCACACACAACTTGCTCTGCATTTTCTGGAATGAGCATATTTACTGTAATTGTATGTCAGAACAAAATTATTTAATAAAGTAAATCCTTTAAATTTTGTTCCGAAATTTCGAGAATCCAAAGACTGCCACAAACCAAACCAAGCAAGGGGATGAAGTTGGAGGGATGGAAGTGGCAGAGTCAATAACAGGGTTGGCAGCTCGTTAGACGATATCAGACTGGGGAAGTTAACTCAATGGAAAAAATACTAAGATTATAGAGGGGGAAATTTGGAAAAAAGAGAGGGATGGGACTATATAAGACAGCAAAGCAACGTGGATGTTTTGGTGTTGGAAAATACTGTTAATGGGAGTGACGCGTAACGACACCTGCAAGATGGATGAGTCTTTTGCTATTTTCATATCGTGTTGACAAACGTAAAAACAACTTGCTCCAGAATCAATAACATGGTTTCTGGTTTACCACTAGCCACACATTCGTTAGAACCAGAAACTTTCGACAAAGTCATACAAAAACAAAATTAGGATCAGCTATTAGGACCCATCTAGCATCATGTAATACGAAACAGATATTCAGCAGTTGAAAAGTCACAAGTCTTCACCTGTGGTGTTACAATGATATGATACATCCATTGTTCATAAGCTTTGATAGGCTGAAAAAGTAAAGCACATACCCAAACACCCTTTTTTGCTGGGGCAGGCTGGCAGACTTGCAAGGGTGTAAAGTGGGTCTCAACTAATGAAATGGCCCCTTAAACAATTTCATTGCAACTGTCTCCCTGCTAATTCCAATTATTTCCAAACTTTTCTGATTAACGGAAATTTCCTAACCTCGAAGGGAAACTCCAGCATAAAATTGGTGTTTAACACAAATTTAGGCATAATACCCGACTATTGTGAGACTGAGTTACCTAAAAAGGTCAAAATGACCAGCGCAGTGGAAAAAGAGTAAACTCTAGAAAGTGGTTGCAAAAATAGAAAGTCACTTTACTTGAAATAGGCAAGTAGAACAGCACAATTTAGCACTTGAAACAATTCGCGTCAAATTTACATTAC
>JAQGBW010005333.1:0-12177 GCA_034698625.1 Julus scanicus
TCTGCTCACTTATAGCAGTGCGACAGCAGCGCCACTGTGCGCCTCAGTGTGTTTATTTGCATAGAATGTGTACGTTTATTTTTGCTGCTTTGCTCGCAGCTTTCCTCGCTGCTCAGCTCGCAGCTTCAGTGTGTGCTTAGCCTTAGAATTGATGAAATACGAAGTGTGACTCCAAAAGCTGCCACCTTTGAAAAACACCTGGAGTCGTTGTTCCCAGATATAAATCCGTGCTCAGTGATGCTTGCAAAGACGCGAGATGTTCGTATCTGTGAAATATGATTGCTTTTCAATCAGATGTAGATTCAACTAAATTCGCTCCCCTATAGCTTGCATGCCGTGTTATTATCTTTGAGAAACCTGCCATAAATTCACCTAATTATGATCAGGGTAGCTTGTGTACGTGATTTTGCATGTCATCGTGATAGTAGATCATTTGCTAAGGGATTAAAAAAACTGCTTCTTTATAACTCGTCTTTGGTATCTGTGCCACTGAACTTCCACAATCACCGAGATGATGGGCAACACACTCTGAAATTGTTAAGATCTACCGGGTTACGAAGGCGACAGCTTGCACATTCCTATTTTACAGACGCCAGAAATCCGAAATATTGACCTTTGATGATTTCCGTCAATTCATTGCATTTGAATGAAGGCTACGCAAAAAGCGCTACTTAAAAGATCGTTATCGTTTGAGGAAAATAAATCGGGGATTTTCTGATAGTTTTCTCTGCAAACAACATTAGATTCAAACCCACTTTCCAAATATGGTCATATTTTTAAACTCAGATTAACAGTTGCATTGATAGTCACATCTACTTCTGTCTTAAAGTTGCCCCATCATGAGGGTCAGCTTTAGGGCAGGTTTAGGCCATAGTTTGTTCTATTGATGTTGTTTTCCATATACAGTATGGCACATGCATGTTTTCAGACTGGTACTTATTTTATCGTTTCTTGCTCGTGGAATACATGTCAGGAAGACCCACGCCTCGGCGATCCTTAATGACGTCGATTCCAAATGGGAAAATTTCACCTTATCATCCAAATATATCGCCTTATTATCTCAACATTATTCACGCCACCTCCAGGTAAAACAACGGCGTTTGTCATCGTTGTTCACATGTTATACTGCAGCCTTTGACAGCTAATTAAATCGCTTCTGCCTTCCTGTTCTTTGGTAACACGTTTTTAAGCCACTCGGTCAATGGCACAGGTATCTTATGGCTTTGTTTTGAACTTAACTCCTTCATCAACAATGTCAGAAAGCATCATTTCCTCAATCCATTTTTTATATTAAATATTCGTGAAAAGCAGTCTTCGATACCAACGTGTCTTGATGATATCGTATCTGTCAGAGCTCTGAACACGCTTGGATCAGCGGTGAAGGGGAACAAGAAATGGGGCCAAAGGTCTGACTTCTTTGTCCTTCCTGAATGTAGCAACGTATTGTCTTCTTTCTCAAAGATTCCGTAATTGTTTTCACCGTTTTCTCGTCACATTCTTTAGAAGAGAGTCAATGACTGCCCAGGTGTGAGAGGCCAATTTAAGATGGCTCTTGCACGGGCACAAATGTTGTGATTCTGAAGCCGGTTTGAAGGCTTCCAGCTATAATATGCAATATCCGAATTCCGAAATTTTATAACGTGGGTTGGTGCAAAAGGGTTTGCCTAATCAAGTAAGCCACTAGTATCAGACGTGGGATGGTTATATGACTTGCTTTTGATCTCTTCCTCCCCCCTCACTACCCTCAACCTTTCGGAAGTAGGTTTTGATGAAAAAATAATTCATATATCGCTGTTTATTGGTTTATTTTGTAGAATGATGTTTATTTAGGTCGAATCAATTTCGGTTTTTGTAATGTGGTTGACTAAGTTCATCACCTATTGTAGCTTTACTCAAATGGGAGTTCCATAACTACTTTTGATTTGCAAGCTTTCCATAAACTATGGAAGGCTATTGAAATCTCCTTCCTTGTACTTGATGATTCTTTAGACCTAGACGTGATGATTTCAAACAAGGAAGATTTGAGTAAATTTCAGAGTGAAAAAACTGCCATTTTATGTAAAGAAGGCAAATGCTCTGAATACGCGGAATAGCGGTAAGACAGAATTAACAGTAGTACCTGTCTAAATTAATGCATCCTGTGTAAACGAATAACCTCTCTAAAAGCATAAAATGTGCCAGTCCCGATTTGGGACCCGTGTATAAATGAACCTCTCTAAAAGCATATTTTTCACCGGTCACAATATTGTGATTTTAGACCGGTACTACTGTAGTTCGTTAATCACACGTTAAACAGGTGACATTAAAAACATGATTAGCGGTATTACTTGTAAAGTTACGACCGTGCAATGTGGGTTAGTGGTAATGCTATTGGCCTTTCATTCTGGAGACCTGGGTTCAGTTCCCGGGTCGCCTAGCATGACTGTGGTTTTCCCGGTTTTTCACAGTTGTTTCCAAGCAAATGCCAAGATAGTTCCTCTAAAACTCGGCCTCTTTCAGTTCTTTATATCTATTATAAACTAACAAATCGTTCCATAGAACAAATCCAGAAATACTAATACTAATTGCCGGGTGGGTTGAGTACCACAGTGCATGCACGCTTAAAATACTTGTAAAAGGAAACGAAGCAATTTTTGCAAGAACCATAGACCTTTTTTTTTAAACCGTTGTTCTGTGGGACATAAGTTTGCCACAGGAGCTTGGAGGAGAATAGAAACAATTTTCAGTGGAAAAGCTATATATATATATATATATATATATATATGGACTTGTACCTGGTATTGCAGATGGTCATGTATGGACATTATTTGGTCTATGAATACAACGTACTTTAAATGTCCAGATGTGTCGAATTTCTGATATAGCCACATTTGCAATAAGCAGGCAATAGGTTATACAGTACGTGTGCCGCGACCATTTTAAACTTTGTTTAATGTGCCGTGATTCCAAAAATATGTACGACTGTATACTGGGTGAGAAAAGTCTTTTATCATCCTAAATTGCTTTTAGCCCTATTTAGATATGTCATTTCGTTTGTGTGGTTTGATGGGAATTATCAATAATAGTAATATACAATTTCATGTATGGAATTTCTCAAATATAAAATCTTTCCACCCAGGATTAGATAGAGCAAAAACACAATAGGAATTAAAGCCCTCCTTTGCCCCTTTCCCTGCATTGATCGGGACCTGCAAAAGACAATTTTAATACTAACATTATGCCATTTGGACTTTGGATAAGTGACTTAAAATGCATTAAAAATAATATTCTTTTTTCTTAATTATGACTACGATACTCATTTTTTGAAAAGACTTCCAATGGCGAGCTACCTACGATGTGACGAATTTCGGTAATGCGCGAATCCGCGGGTGAATGCCCGCTTCTTTGCGCGCCCCTGTGCCTTTGCTGACCCTCGAGGATGGTATTGAGGATGCAGGGATGGTACCCCTCGCATGGCACGCTTTCTTCAGCCCCATCGGAAATGTGAAGTTGCCTAATGAGCTTTCTCAGTTCGTTCATCTTGTCGGGTTAAGTGCTAATGGTTAAAAAAGAAAACAACAGAAAGCTCGCCACTGGTACCACTGGCCGACTAACCCATTAAAGAGCACAACTCTCCCTGCAATAAGTACCCCAATTACCCTCTTTCACTGAAGATATATCTTGGGGTTTCTAAGTCATGTGAGAACTAAGCAATTCGCACCTACGTTTGATCAGATCGCTATCAAAATGAAGGGGGTGATCAAGTGAAACTTAACTGCCCGTCCCGAAGCACTATATCTAGAGTACATTTTTAAACCTCAAAATCATATAATATCTTCAAAAATCCGCTGGATGGAGCTAGGTACGCGCTTCGAACGTTCAGTACCTTCATTTCTCGTTTGGATGTTGACGTGAACAGAAGCCCAAGGTTATCTGGTTTATATTTTCTGTAATATAGGCAACTTTTTGCTATTTGGGGTCTCAACAGACCCCACGATAGTACTTACGTGAGCAAGATTTTTAATAGGAAACTCAATGCTATTTTAAAATTTTTGCACCAAGTACTTTGTATGTGTTGTACTTACTATGCATTACTTTATATGTTTATATATATATAACGGGGAAAAAAGTTGTTTTCCAAAGATAACTTGCTAAAAAAGTCACTTTGCCGAAGCCATACTGTGTTTTCTTATTTTATAAATAATTTCTGACCATATATGCCACAAAAAAAATAAATGCTAGCTCACATGTACAACATGTTTAAATGTATAATTCAAGTGTTTAAAAGTACCATACCTCGATATACGGCCGCTCTTTATACGGCCTTTCGCTATAACGGCCTTTTTAAATTATGGAAAATTTTCGATATACGGCCCAAAATGTTTCGTTATGCGGCCAAAAAATACATGGAAAGTCATGTGCGCATGCGCACAACAGTCAAACGCCTTGCTGCTGGAACTGTGAAACGCACAGTTGCATACAGGTTTTTTTAAATCTTTTTTTTTATTAGCTGGAGGATGACTAATGAGTTAATTAAATAAATTAAACGATAGATTAAGAATTAATAAAATTAGAAAGAATCAAAGAAAAAAAGACTCGTTACGTATATTAAATGTTATCATTGATATCCAGTGATTGGAGGTGCTGTAGTTCCACAGTGCCTAAGGACTAGCCGCCACTGGTTGTTTTTCATTTTACATATACATGTATACATTCATATGTGCATATGATGTTTTTTAAATTAACGTTTATTATTAGTATATTTGTAATATTTTGTAAAAAATTGAAATGGATCTAATTGAATTGCACGGCTTTCTATGGTAATAATTGATTCGTTATATGGCTTTTTCGCTATACGGCCTACTTTTCTGGAACGTACCTAGGCCGTAAAACGAGGTATGGGTGTATTAAAAGCATGTTTTTTAAATTTTGGGGTCTTTTGGGACCCCAGTATAGTGGTTGTGTATTCACGAAATGAGGATAGTGGTTGAGGGTTAAAATAAACATTCGAACCCTCATAATTGCACAGCGACCTGGCAACCGATTATGCGGATTTTGCTTAAATATAGTAATCCTGGCTAAATTTGTGGCTAAAATCCTTCAAATGGCTATAGATTAGCTATGGGAAACATTTTTGTCACTAAACATAACTGTCACTGTCTCACTCTACTCCATGTCTCAATGTTCCCAGTCTCCCCTACTGTACCATTTGCCCACATAGATTAGCACGTTAATAATTTAATTTATATAAATTAAATGTGTTGCAAAACATAATATATCCAATGCTCAAAAGTATTTTAATTGTATTTTTTTTTTTACTAAATTAGCTATTCAGTTTTTGTTGCGAATGAGAACAGCTTTGATGCAACAATATAAATCTTGCACAATGCCTTAATTTAATTTCTTAATTTTTATTTACATTTATATTTGGGTTGAATCAACTTTTATAAATGAATCTTAATAAATTAGCGTGCTTATTTATAAAGGGAATAAAGAGGTAATTGAAATATGTAATTTATTCAACTGAAAATACACGTTTTCCTTTATAGATAAGATAATTACTTCAATTTAAACGCTTATTTTTGGCCATATGCCGTACAGTGCTGATCAGATGGTGTATTCAAATAATCTGCCATGATCTAGTTTTGAAAAAGATAATATTTGAAACCATGATAGGACAAATGAATATAACGGTGCTATATTTATGTTGAACAAAGTTATTATCCCGTATTCTCACTGTTTGCACAAAAAGCAAAACGGACAACTGACGTCAGTCCGTCAAAATCTGGTAATGGCTTCACATGTTCACACTACAAGTGACCACAGTCTCCAGCTCCCTATGGTTCAAATGGGGAAACATTTTAAAACCATGGAGGTGCCACCATTTTTCTTTAATGTTCCGCACACTGTTCCTCGGAAAAACTCCATATAAAACAATTTTTTATGATTAGTCGTGCGACGGGTACTTGAAAATTTAAGGAATGAGCCTTGGATTCCTTGAAATTTCTTACATTTTTTCCAACAAATGCATGTCTAAACAATATATGCATTTCAATTTATGGAAATAACTAAGCATTAAAATAGTTTCTGTTGGTGTAAAGCTTATTATGCATTCTTGATTATGCAAAAGCAATTGATTGTTGATGTCGCATTTTCAGTTTGTTTTGAATCATAAGAACAGCTTTTTAACCTTAACTAGTGAATGTTGGGCAAGTTCTTAAGAAAAAGTTGACAAGATAGTGATGTCAGCTCGTTGTATGGCAGTAAAATAAGAGTTCATGTACAATGTCAGAACAAACGAGTTTACGTGACATCAGTGGTCATGTTCACAAAGGGGTTTCCTGTCATTCTGTCCATTATCCAGTGTTTGTAACAGTGCAGAAAGCGTTGCCTTCAAGAACAGCATTTAGTCCTATTTACACAATAGTTGCGAATGAATTATTTTTATTAGATAGTGCGTGAAAAACTGAACATTTGCTCTGTTGATACTCAGATGATTTCCGAGATAAAATTGTTCGTTTTGTTGTGGAGGTTTGTGATGCCTAGTACACACCAGATGAAACACGAAACTGAAACAGGGTTTCGCAAATATGTTTGTGATATGTGGATAATCACCAGATTTCTGCAAACAAGTTTCATGAAACTTTTGGCCAAAAAAACGTGTTTCCATGAAACATTTTGGTGATCGCTCAAAAGGCAGTGAAGATCAAATGAAAAAAATCAATGAAACATTGTTTCATGGTTAAGGCGCTTTTACCAAGGCCTTTCTACTCCATGTGCTACAAGGTGAATATCGTTTTTTCTGTTCACCCTAGTTTAAGCGTCGTCTGCAATGAAGTGCATGGGGCAAACCTTGACCAGCAAACATGTCCTGTGTGGAAAATTACATTTGGACAAACCTGTTTATGGACATAAGTTCACGAAACCACGTTTCGACAACTTGGTTTTCAGAAAATTCATTTCAGATTCGTGTTTCATCTAGTGTATGCTAGGCATAACACTTTTGAGAAGTCTGGCTAAGTGCTCGCCCTCTGACGGATTATGTAACGTTCATGCGTCAAAAAATGTGCATGTCTAGCGGAAACATTGTTTCTTAATAATTTTACGTTCAAGAGGAAATTTTTACAAATTTAATTTTTCCTTCAAATATAGGCAATGTTTAAAAAAAATCATCTTTCGATTACTTTTAATCTTAAGGGAATTTTTTTATTTTTATTTTCTCAGATTATTTTTTGGGCCTGAGTTTTTAAGAAAAATTAGAGACTACGATACCGCTAGTGCAAGCATTTTACGATATCGATCCTGTTCTTAAAAATATTTATGTGTAGGATTTATATTACTTTATGTATATTGAATCTTCTGTCTCGAAACATTTAGCTCGTAAATTTTTACAACTCTCCCATTTATTTTTAAATCAATTTGACAGTCACACAAAATGGAACGCGGGAAAACGCCGAAAATTTGTTTGAAAAGTTTATATATTGGTCTCAAAATAATAGAGGTAATTGTACAATTTTTTACAATGTGTTACAAATAGTAGTTTTTAAGAACATATCCTAATACGAGCATTCTTTTGAGTAAACCTCGTAAAGTAACAGAGAAAAAAATATATAATTTTTCTATTAGTTATAACAATGCATACCCACTCTTTATTTATTTTAATGTTATACTTATCTAATAACATAATGGGAAAAGTTAAAAAAGTCTTTGAGCCTGTCAAAAAATGCGGAAAAATAATTTATGTTGGATAAGGTTTTATTTTTTCACACACGCAATGCAATTTGTAAGAGCGAGTTTCAAAATCTAAACATTGTAGATATACAGGATGGATTCCTTGCCACGCCACTTTTTTTACTGATATTTTACTGACAGGATTTCCAAAGATGACATGTTATGCTGCATCAGTGGATAGAGCACACATTCCTATTACACTTTCTATTTAACCCCATTAACACAATTTTCATAACTATAAGATTTCACAAAAAAAATGGGATGGCGAGAAATTCTGGTCCACTCTGTATATAGGGGGTGACGTTATGATCCCCTTAATCAAATGCTCAGTTTCCCCTAATTAACATTCTCTTTAATACCAGGTATCTTGATCTGGAGATTAGGGAAGGATGGGGGCATCTGGTTGATCTCGTTTTATTTTAAATAAACGACCCCCAGCTTATATGGTGTTTCTTTGCGTGTCGTCAACATCACATATGGTTTTTAAGAATTGTAATTATATATACAATCCTTTCTCTTTATCTTTTGCTCTGGTCTCCCTTTTAATTGCCTTTACGGGTATTATGAAGTGGGTAATAAAACCAGGAAGTGGACAGCTAATTAACACCATGCATTGGTTGACTATTTATAAAACGTATACATGTTACATTGGTGTGTGGGTTTCTGTCTGGTTTTCTGTGACAATTTCTTATTTGGTAGGTTTAAGTCAGAGATTTTCTGTACCGGTACCATTTTGGATTATTGTGAGTTTAATTAAAAATGTATGATCTAACGGAATAATTCAACATTTTATATAAAAATGATGGTTCTGGAAGCTCGGTATTTCTCTCTTAAAACTGTTCTGAACTTGAACTCCTCATCTGCAATTATACAAATTTTAAGAAAAGCCTTTTTCAAAATACGTCTATGTTAAATTTGCATAGCTTAAAACCAGATTTGAACACAGAATATAAAAAATAATGAAAGAGATAATTTTATAATTGGTCGTAAAAAACGAAGACAATTCACATGTGTTGAGGACATTATTTTAACAATGCGTCGTTACATGTATATATAATTCACATTAAATGAAAGTTAAACTAAGAAATTCAGAGATGAAAAATAGAAACCCAAGTTATTCTGGTTGTTATACTTTGTCGCCACCATGCATAGTTATTTTTAATCAAAACAATTTCATCATCATATGTGAATTAGTTATCTATAATGTATATTTAGACTTAAAATTCCTGAAGATCAACTTTATTAATTAATTTTAAAATATTTAGAATGAGATTACAATAGATTTCCGTAATAATATGTACGAAATGTGTTGTCTATTTGCTGTATTTAGCATTACAATTTATTATGAAGTATCAACGATACAAAGATTTTCTTGAAGAAACAGTGATGTTAATGAATTTTAATTGCCTGGAAAAGATCGTAGATTATACAGATCCGGTGTTTAATAAACACCCATACAATTAAGGTATGCACTAATAACCGATAACAGTAATAATAAGCAGTACATTTTATCAGATTAAACATTAATAAGCAACTGATGAAACTCAAAACCCATAACTACGGTGTAGTAGAATAACGACAGTGTTCTCATTTTTTAACTTGTCATAGGCGGAAATAATAAATACAGCAAAGTTTGAATTATCTAAAGCATTTTTATAACAATTACCCGAACTTCTTTGATCCGTAAACGTTGATCGGTGGATAGTTAAATAATTAAGTATGAATCATAAAAATGATAACATATTATTTGAAAGAAGAAGTAATGTTGAAAAATGTGACTAGGAAACAGTTTTTTTTTAGAAAAAAACAACAACCAGTTGGTTTGTGCTATGGTGAAAAAAAAACTTGTTTTCGGAATATAGTTAACAAAGATTTAGATCTTCTGTTGCAAAATTGCTTGAAATGAAATTTTAATTTCAGCTGTTGGACACCCATGAAATAACCAATTCGTGGATAATATTTACATGTAATATATATTTGGAAACGCTGGCCCTATGGTCAGCATATATTTAAAATATGTTTTAAACGCCATTAAATAACTACAAACAAGTAAACAAACTAGTGATTATATCTTCCACATTTATTTTGGTTCATATGCAATGGTTACCTGTTCCTACATTTTGTCAGAATTTATTAAAAAAATGAACATGGAATGAACGGAATTCAATTACATCGGTTTAATTTATCGTTTAACTTTGGATTTTTAATTTTTTTATTCGTTTATCACAATTTATTACTATTCAAGATAATTTCAATTTTTATTGAAATTTGAAGGACTTGACAAACAAGTGGTGTAAAATAAATGTTACTATATTTTCCTTACACAACTTTATTGTTATAGAAATGTTCTATATTTAACTATAAATTCGTCCACAAACTGGAAAATAATACCTGTAAGGAACGGTTGCTGTACAATATTTTCCAAAAAGAAGTTAAACTTACCAGCAACAAGAATAACCTGAGATCCATTTTTTCGGATGGCACAATGGCGCAGGAACCAAAAGATATTCCGGGCCGTCAACCGAATCTAGTTCCGAGGCAGCAACCGAAACTTGAACATTCCCAAAAAAGTATCCAAAGTCCAGCAGTTTGCAGGAAAATTTTTTCGACGACTTTTCTTCGGATGCTAAGACGTTGTTCTGAATCAATGCAAATAGAGAATGGAGGAGCATCTTCCAATCCCCGCACTGTTATACGACCCAGTTTCCACTCCCCCCCGTACCGGTATCGTTCCCGCTCCCCGAATCTTGACCGCTTTTACCGTAGGCAAAGCGACGCTGGCTGGCGTCATCTTGAAATTGCTGAAGTACCACCTACTTACGTACCTTCATCTCTTTTCTTTCGTATGTTTTCGTCACGTGGCTACCGATTTGACCCAGTGAAAAGTGCGGCGGTATTGTTGGTAGAATCTGTTGTGCGGTCATCGCAGAACTCTGTGGTACATCAACCAGAGTTTTTAGAGCAGAAAGTTGGTTTTAACGGTCGCCTCAGGCACCTCGAGATGAAGTTTAACATATGTAAGATTTTAACATTGCTGTGATTGGTGTAGAAAAACAAATACGTGTTTCAATGTTTTTGTAAAAAAAATGTAACCTGTAACGCAGAGCTAGCATAAATCCTTGGGCAGTTTTAATTTTCACAACTTTCACTGTTCAAGCACCCTGCATATTTCATTACAGTAGAACCTGTGTAACTGGACATTCTCTCTAAATGCATAAAATGTGCCTATCCCGATTTGGGGCTATGTAAAAATGAATCTAACCTCCCTAAAGTAATAATTAATAATTTTTATTGGGCACAATGATATTCAATTCAATTCAACTCAGTACCCTATACAGTCAGCAAATAAATGCCATATGGTTAGGGGGTCGTACCCAATTTCAGGAGAATGCTCCTACGTCAGTAGCGACTTAGGCATAGTTGTTAAATTGAATTTTAACTAAATCAAAAGAATCGCCAGGTAGGCTATTCCATCGTCTTTTATCACATGCAAAAAAAAGGACCAATAGTAAGCATCCGTCTTGGCACGAAGCTCTGTCAAAGGATTTGAGGGATTATGTTTACTCCTAGAGTGGTCGTTAGGGGTTAATATATGAGAAAAAAATGTGAATTAAGAGAGATTAAAACGTTTGAATAACCCCATATAGATAACATTTCTCGTCTGGACTTCAACATGTCCCAATTTGTTGAGTGGAGCATCTCTGTCACACTCTCAGAATGCTGATAACTGCCCTTAACAAATCTGGCTGCCCTACGCTAGAACCTGAATATGAGCCATCTTGTGAGGGTTCCAAACAGGAGCACAATACTCCAACATAGGGCGAACCAGAGTTACGTAGGCAGTTTCCTTAATGAATCTAAGCGGTTGGTTCGCCTCACCAACAATTTGCGTGAAATGGCGATTCCAAAAAAGGTTTTTGGTAATATTAACTCCCAAATACGTTACAGTATCAACGAAATTTTATAAGTAAATATCAACAATGGAACTGCCAAAAATATCAAACATGAAAACCAGGAAAAAAATGAAAGTCAGGATAAAGACTGCAAGTCGAGGACGTTCGCAGACGTTTAACATTACGGTTTTTGTTGTCATATTTGTCATATTTTGTTATTGGGTTAAGAAGAACATGAAGTCATTGTGAATGGCAGCTATAGAGTAAAACCGGGTGAGATGCCCCAGCGGTAGAGATGCCCCAGTGACGTTTTCGTGCAAATAAGTGGGTAAAGTTGATAATTTATTGCTGTTGGTAGAAAGTCAATACTGCCCATGTTTCATATATAAACAGTTTCCACGGAGTTGACTTGCGAATTTTGGATTCTGGAAGGATCTGAAAACTCGGAAGCTACAAAACCACGAAATTGGAAAAAACGAAGCAAGTAAGGCTTATCCTATTCCATATCATGTGCGGGGCATCTCTCCCCATGTTGATGGGAGAGATGCCCTTTGCAGTGTCTAAGTTTTATCCA
>JAQGBW010005334.1:0-12173 GCA_034698625.1 Julus scanicus
TCCCCAACTCAAAAGTGGGGACAAGATTAAGATGCTATTGGTGTCTTATTAGAAGATGGTTTAGGTTAAGAGTGTATTCATTAAGTACATTATTCATCAATGTTTTATTTCTCTTCTTAATGGCTGTTTTTGTTCCACATTATGCAATAACGAATTTTATGTAACCTTGTTGCCGAGTATTGTTAACTCAGTTTTAGGACTGGTTGTATGCTATACAATACCAATTAACTTAACATACGATAAGAAAAAGATGGCGGAATAAATTGCTACGTGTACTTTCGTTATACTTGTTAACAATAATAAAGCAAGGTGAATGGACAACAGTGATTTAAACACGACTCCATTTGAGAAGGACGCAGTTAATTTTCTCTTTAAGCACCGAGTTAACTCATAAAACAACCGAAATAGTATTCAATGGCGGCCGATATAACTTCTATACAGAGTGCGTACAATAATAAACAACACGCGCACCCCGTTCAACAATAAAAACAAGATCAAATTAAATCTTCCATAGTGCAAGAACGATCGTGATTAACCCCAAAGGTCAGCATTACATAATTATTGACATTGTATACAACAATGCAATAATCAGCGGTGCTATTACAAGTGCTTAAGGACGCAAATGCGGTTTTGTTGAGCCCCACCTGACCTTTTTTTACTTGACGATCAATTCAGCAGCTTTAAAAAGGGGAATCAATACGGTCATTAAATCTCGGCTATCGGCATTCTCGAATTAACTTACAATGACGCATACGATTAGTGAACACAAGGGTGGGCTTAAACCTTAAGATCGTCCACGTCCTTCACTAATCCCTTTTTTAGAAATATTGCTCGTAAATAAGCCACGTTGTAATTCGAAGGACAATATTCGAGTGGCAAATATTAATGAAGGTAGATTAATTATAAGAATACTGGGATTTGGATATTAATACGCACCTGACGCATTTTCAAATCAATAAATCCAAATGATACCTCCAAATAACGAATGGATTTTTGTGTTAATAGTTAAAAACTTCATTTGCACAAATTTGCAAAATGAAAACAACGACCTGCCATATAACAAAATGACAGAAATAAAGACAAATATAAACAAAATATTCTCTGTACATAATGTTTTTATGAATCAGTCTTTTTTAGATTATAGAAATATGCATCTTTATCACATTGAGTGGAAAACGTTTGCCAATTTAAATCTAGAGTGGAGTTTATTTGAAAAATATTTTTTTTTTTAAGGCACTCCACAGTTCTTGAGATCCAGAATTAGCGTCCTTTGTTATCCTAAAACAAGCAGCTAACTATAATTAAAAGTTATTCTGGTTCAGTAACCCATTGCCCTTGCTAGCATATGAGGGCTTAGCATGCCATTTCCAACAGGACCTCATGCAGTTTATTCCCACAGCGACCAAAGACAGACAGTAAGGCTCGTGAAATTAGCATCAAAGTATGATGATGACAGGTCTAACTCAAATAAGGTCATGCAGGTGAGCCAGTTACCAAGGTCCTATGGTTTTGAGAAATCTTTTTGGTGGAGAAAAGGCGAGGAAATGGGATTAGAACTATAGGGCCTACCTGTCCCATTTGGCCCAATATGTCAGCCCTGCCTGGCCTTGATGATGACTTTCTTGTGTTACTTGTTGTGCATATACTTTTAAAGTATATTTTGCATTGACTCACTAAATTGCGCAACCAGAGGTCTGTCCTCGACAACTTTGGGGACATTTTTGAGGAAGGGGGAATCTCTTCTTCGGAATCGAATCTTGATGGCGCTATAACGAGCCGAACTTGTTCCACTTTCATAGGTAAATCTCTTGTTCGTTCAATGGTACATCGCGGTTCGTTTGACAAACATCTGAGTACAATCACTAAAAAAAATACTGCACAACATGTACACGGCAATGGATGCCATGACCCAAATAGCAATCGTCTTTGAATATTACGGTCAATTAAAGCAAGCTGACAAAACGACAGAGCCTCAACCTTTCACTCTCGCAGACGAACATTTCGTACATACTCGTGGTAGTTTTAGTCGAATCGAGCAGAAAGCCAAAAAAAAATAATAAAAAAAACCATGTGTGGGCGGAAAAGGGGTCAACAGCCATGTTTTCTAACTAACTAATTTTAATTAAAGAATTTTGAGCGTTGTTGGAGGGAGATATACGAGGAAAGTGCAAGGTTCACTGGTGGCATCCTGATTTTTATCGCCTTGTTGGATTTCAATTTCAGTTAAACGCGGCACATCCTTATTAAAGGCATGCAGTCGATAATTCAAATCAATACAATTTTTCAATTCAACTTGGAACTCTACTCTTAGCAATGTTAGCATCGCGTATAAAATTCATATAGATACTCTAATTTATGGACAAACTAATTTCCCGCCATTTTGTTCCGTAAGCATTCGCAAATTCACATCCGGCAAAATCAGCGTTTCCGGCTGGAGCTTAATTTAGCTTCTCGCTTTCTGGTCTCAACAACTAGTGTCGCTAATTATTTTTTTAATTTGCAAAGATGGCCGACAAGATTCGGCGACATCACTTTGGATTTTTCAGCTTCATAATCGAAATCAGTTAAATAAAAAAAAAGTTTTTACAATTGATGATGTTATACCATCCCGATTTCCGTCAAACTGTATACTTAGAACTTTAGCATTTCCATTTGTAGCAGGTCAATGTACAAAAACTGAAGTATTTACATATACTATCAAGGCTTAATAACAAATCAAAATACATCAGCATCAGTGATGACCACTAATAAAATTATTCAACAATATGACCTCGTCTTAATCTAATCTAAACAAAAACCACACTTAGTATGTGTGCATGAATGATTTTACTATCTATAGTAAAACAAATACTATAATGTTTTAACTTTTAATATATATTAGTTGTTGCGCGCCTCCACGATTATAGCATAGCAAGTTTTCATAACAATTCGCTAACGAATCATTTTTTGTCTTACTGGCAAAAGGCCCACTAGGGTAATATTACGACACATATTTTGCAGCTGGGAATTGATATTCTTTAGCATATCAGACGTATCATCTTTAGTCTCGACATCTCTTCGCCTTAATATGGGGCTAACACGTGGGCTGTCTTTAAAAAACGAGCGCAACCGTTTTTTCGCAGAAATGTAATTAAATTGAGTATTTAGAACTTAGGGTTAATTTAATGTGTGACTGGCACTAAACTAGAAGAACATGAAGCGAAAATAAAGTCGTGGAGGTCCACAGTCAGCAACGATTTACAAACCTCAACACCTACTTTCACTAAGTGTGAAATTTCATCGAACTTAGGACTGAGTGTTGTGTATGAAGGAAACCGAAATAATTCGAAAAGTTTTTGGGTAGACTTTTTAATTAAAATGTTTCCTTTTTTTGATGATTACAACCAACGGGAGAAAGTTTGTTCGCTACATTACGCACTTACTGTTAATTTTTCGCCGCCACAAGTTGAAATCCAATGTCTGCCTTCAACTTTCTACTCAATCAGCTGACATAACAACACAAACCCGGCCAATGAATGCAACACATACACGGCGACTCAACACAACAAGTACACAAGCGAGTACCAATTTGTAGGGAAGAACAGGTTTCAGCATATTCTTCTACTGTCGCCATCTATCGACCAGTAATCCAAACATCGCCCATTTAAAGTTGATTAAAATACATTCATGTGCTTTCTCATAACGATTATTCTACTGTAATCTCACACTACCAAAATGATGTATAGACCGATTTTTTTGTCATTGTAGTTTGGAATTTTGTGCCCAATTAAAATTGTGCCTTGATAATCCCTGACATTTTGTGTGCCTTATGCAGTTACGTAACTGTATAATTTTGGGCACAAAAGCGATATTTATTTTCTGGCCCTCGGGGAGGCACAGTGGACTGTCAGTGAATGAAGTATAATGAATGCACTTAATTGTTATTTCATCGAATATGCATGTTTCTATTCTCCAAGTGATTGTGTAGAAAATGATAAATTTCAAATGATCAAGCTGATCACCTGACGAATTAAGCTTACATATAACAACCGATAAGTTGAGCAAATAAAAAACAATATTTTGCTGGAAATCTACAATTTTTCTACCTAAAATAGTATAATTCGTGCATTTAAAAAAAAAAAAAAAAAAAAACATGATGTAGATGTATACATACATAACTAAGATGATCGAGTTTGAAACATTTTCAAGAAGCTAAACTACTCGTAAACAAACAAACGATAACTTTATAAAATGTTTTGTCAAGTTTCGAATTAAATTTGTTTATTGGCAGGCCCTTTTAGGAGAAAATAATGCCCCTGATCGACCATCTGGAACAACCCCCATTTAAGATTACAGATCCTATCTAAAATTCAAATACCAAAGTTTAATTAGTATGCCGTTTAACATGGATATTATCACTCGATCGGATTCGTCAACATCGATCATTCAAGTTTGCCCCCATAAATGTGTGTGATCACGTGAGGGTGCAGACGAACAAAACCTCCTTGCTGCTGGTGTAGGGCAACCCCGTAGAATCTGCCCTCAATGGGAGGGGCACTCAAAAAGTTTTGTATAAAAGGCACCCTTCGCATTGTCTCTTTCTTTTACAGAGGCGTTCTTCGTTGTCCATGGTTGTGCCCTTATGCTCACCATGAAACCATCTTTTCATGAGTTGCAGTTTCATGACTTCCATCAGGTAATTTATTTTAAATATTCTATGTTTAATGTAGCACGTGTAAAACCATTTTCAATCATGTTTGGCGTTTGCCCTTTAAATGAGGGATGGCGAAGATATTTATGGATGTAACTTTGTAAAATATTCGTCCACGTGTGAAATGCAAGTGTTCCAATGCCAATTTCTTAAATGGCAAAATGATGACAAAGGTGCATGGTTTCGCAAAAAAATGTATTGCTGAATATTACTTGACGAAACACCTTGGCTGGCTGATGTATTTTTTTGGAACATTTAGATTTTCATGCACTTTTGTTAAAATATGGAAATGTTAATTACTACAATCTTATGTTATTTCTTGTTTTAGATTGGAAGAATGGGAACGACAAACGTTGGTTTTGGATGTAAAAATGTGGGAATAAAAGGTAAATATCTTATTCACATATCTCTATTGATTAGTTACCAGTAAGAACGTGATGATTTTTTTCAATTAGTCAGACTTGAGTCTCTGAATACCCTGAAGTATAAAAAATATCTGAAAATGCAAACTAATTTATATCAGTCTTCGGCTGGCTGGTTTATTGTTAGATGTATGTCTTTGTTCACATTTGTTAGAATGTGGAAACGTTACTGCAACCAATTTATTTTTCGTTTCAGATTGGAAGAATGGGATCCAAATTCGTTAGTTTTGAACGTAAAATGTGGAACTAAAAGGTAACTATATTTATTCATATACCTTTATTGGCTGGTTAACAGTAGAATGTGATGATTTTTTTCAACATGTCAGACTTGAGTCTCTGAATACCCTGAAGTATAAATAAAATTTCTGATATGATGCAAAGTTAATTATTATGAACCTTGTAGTTTTCATTTAAACTAAAAAGCACGTTATTTTTTTCAGATAAAAAATTGTACAACTTCAGTGCAAAAATGTGAACTACTTTGGTTTTAAGAAGACCAGTTAGGCAGTACATTTAAGGTAAATTGCTTGATGGAAAATTAATGTTTGGATTTTTGAAATAAAATATTGACAGTCTTTTAAAATGATGGATAAAATTTGACACCTCTTCTGAATGCCAAAGGCAATGTTGAGCATAATAATTTAACTGATTAAACTAAGAAATAGGAAATAAATAATTCTTGCATTAAGTAGTTTAGTCCATATTTTGTTTTTTATTACAGATTTGTAATCACTTTGTCTGGTCATCTTAATATAAACAGAAAATGTGGATTAAAACGGTGAGTTTTTCATGATTATATATATATTTTGTTTGAATAATTTCTTTTTCTGATGACAAAAATATTAGACCTAATGTTTGTGACGAATCTATGGCTTAATCTTTGCTGAACAAGTTGATGCTAGGTTACTTAAGACAGTGCAAAGATTTCTTTCACTTAATGTACTTTTATTTTATTTTAGTTGTTGTTTTTGTGGCTCGAGGATTGCAGCTATTCCTAAACGTAAGTTACATATTTTGCTTGTAGGGAAGGTTTTTGTGTGAATATGATGATTTATTTGTCAGCCTTAGGACACTTCTGAACCAGAGTGATCTCAACATTTCAAACTGATGCCTTATTTAATGTTCACTATGCTTCAGTTCATAGAACAAAGTTTAATATGATTGTTACATTTTTAGGTTTCTGTATGGGTGTATCTTATGCATGATGACATGGAAAAGATGTGCAGAAAACGATGATGTAAGATTTTTTTGAAATTGTTTGATTTTACGCCATATTTTGTTAAGATATGCTTGGAAGTCTGGGATTTTTCAATGAGGAGAACGATGACGAGGCTGACGGGTTTGGTTCCATCTGCTCATTACTGATTGCATGTTTTATGTTAATCTTAGTGACCCCAGCTGTTGAGCCAAACCTCGTTGATGAGTTAGGCATTTGTCTGAGATTAATCCAGATGTTTGAGTTTCTAGTAACACTTAGTTTTCAAAATGTAAATTATCTATAAGCATTACAATGCTTGTTAACCAACGTTATCTTAAAATTTAAATTGATGCTCGATTCCATGTTGAACATGCTTCGGTCAATGGAACGAAATTTAATATGTTTGTTATATTTTCAGGTTGGTGCAAGGACATCTTATCCAAAATAATCCTTGAAAATGTGCAGAAAATCATGTGATGTAAGAACAATTTTTGTTAATAACTTGTTTATGATGTTGCACCATGTTTTGTATTAAGTTTTATCTGTGATTATAGTTGTCATAGAAATCACAGGTCAAATTTAATGTCCAATGGTGCAATTAATCATGAACAATTCTTGGAATCTGGGATTTTTCAATGAGGAGACCGATGACGAGGCTGAATGGTTTGGATCCTTCTGGTGCTCATTGCCGAGCGGCATGTTTTATACTTCTCTTCAGTGACCCAGTTGTTGAGCCGAACTTTCTATTGATGTATTAGGCATTTGTCTGAGATTAATCCAGAAGTTTTGAATTCAAACTAATCATTTTTTATTGTGAAGATATATTAATAAAGTATTTATTTTTCATTAATAGAATTCCCCATGCAAATTCATTGGTCGTTTGTCTCATGCTGATGGTAAGTTTAATTCATATTGATTTTTATTAGTTTTTGGAAAATGATGAACATTTTCAGTTAATGAAACTAAAAATCCTGGATTTTTAGTTATAATGAAATATTTAAATGCAAACCTGACATCACATATTTGTAATTTGCAAATGTGTTGCTACTATCTGAGTTTTAACTTGATATTTTTTTTTCTTCTAGCTTTCGAACAATCATTGGTAAGTTAAATGGAGAGCTAGGACTCTCTATGTATGCTGTCATGATGAAATTTGGCTAGAGTCCAGAACTTGTTATGCAACGAGTTATAATGACGAAAATCAACCGTTCGTTATCATTCTGAACAACACTTCTAATGCTTAAAAGTAACTTTCTTTATTTCGATGGGAATTTAAGTTTTGTTAATTTTTTCAGGCGGAAACTACACATTGCTAAGGACTGAATTGTCGCTGGTGTTTCTATGAATGCTTTTGTAATAAATATTATACATAAACTGTACATTATCTTACGTCTGTTATTCCGATGTAGGATGTAGTGCCGAACCATCAGTTTTGTTACAGGAACTAGGCAAAAGTCTTGGACTTAAATTTATTAAGTCAATCGTGGAAGCTCCAACGGTGAGATAATAGGCCAAACCAAATTTGGGATCTTCAATTACTGCAAGCATTGAAATGTTATTAGTTGGGTATAGAGCCATAGTTTTTTGTAACTTTGTTATCTACAAAATGTACTTACTTATGGCATTTCCATTTTCTGAATGTAAACCTTGTCAAAAGATAAATTCACATTCTGGTTACTATATAACATACACAATGCAGCATTTTGCATGACACTTACCATGACAGGAACTTATTGGCGCCAAGTTTTCCCAAATTGAAAATTCACTATCTTTCTGAAATTCCATCAACACCACGTTCCAAAAGTGTGTGGTCGTTTTGGCATCGTTATCTGTGAAAACTGCCTTGGTCTGGTCTACGTTTTTATCGGCAGTGCCTGCAGTAGGAAAACTGTCATCAGAATAGGGCAACGCCTCTGTACTTAACTCTTGGCCAAAGAATTTCTCAATTTTCTTCAGATAGTAATCGTTATCGGATATTCTGAGAGGTTTGCTGATAAACGCCTTGTTAATACCATAATTTCGGATATCGGTCCATAATTCCTGTTCGCTGAGATTGGTGTAACCAGTGAGCAAAGGTGCAGACTTTGTCTTATTCGACATCTCGCTGTTGTTGCTTTCTGCAAACTTTTCTGCCAATTGTTTTGTTTCCTAATGTGAGAAATTTTAAATGTGAATCTTATCTGGAAAAATGCATTAGTATCTTCGGGGCTCCTTAATCATGCCATACCCGAGTTTTGGTCTTGTTAGCAGAAATCACAGTTTTGAAAAGAAATTTATCAGCAGCATTGGGGATTTTGTTGTGCAGCACGATTGGATTTGCAGCCATGGATTCAGTTGATTTGGATGTTATTTCCTGTCCATCTATTCCATCCAAGACTACAATCTGAAGTTACAGATGTCATTAAAATGTTTGCACGACACTAGATTTGTAATTAGCTACACAGATGCTGACCTTAGATTGGCAATCACACGATGAGCAGTTTATTGGTGCAAGAATAATAAAAACGTCCAAAATGCCATCCATGTTGAAATTGCCAAGAACTGGTTGACTGAAAAAAAATGAATTATTTAATATAGATATACTTACTTTTTTTTTTTTTTTTTAACTGCAGCTTATGATTGTGCCTAACTAAGGTAAATCTAAGGTAAAAGAAAATATTTTTCTAGATGCAAATTTCATGGGTTGGATAATGGGCATTTAAAGTATTAAGGTAAAGGATTTCCATGCTAATATGTACCTCAACTTGGATTTGTCATTATTATATTTCCACTTCATTCGCAAGTCGTTTGCTCCGTCTAGGCAAATAAGTTCCTCATTATTGTTTGTAAGCAGAAGGACATCACTGGTTTTAGCGTCTTCATTTTCCTTTATGGTAATTGATTGTATGTTTCCTTTAGCGCTGAAACAACATGTTATCATAAGGACAAAAAAGTAATGCATAAATTAATTGAATTAATGGCATTAAAAATAATTTATTAGCCTTGTAGTGTTAGGCTAAATACATGCTTGCAATTCAATCAAACAATTCACCTGTAAACATTTCTGAAATCCATATTGTAAGCATCCTCTTCTTTTTTATCTTTTGTAGCACCTGCATATATATCTTCTATGGATATCATAAGAACAGTCTCTGAAGATAGAAATAGGATTTCAAGAGTGAAGACGTCAATACCCATACACAGTGCTCAAGATGCTGTTAATCTAAATTGATTAATAAAGCATGCATTCAACAACCCGACGTGGAAAAACCATATTTAGCCATATGTGCAAACCTGGGTTATTTTGTTGGTTAATGCCACTCCCATCACCAATCCCTAAAAGCAGCAGTAAAGATTTAGTGTTGTTTCCCAAATTATAGACTACTAAGTTAGGTATTTTGCGATAGCCGACAGATGAACCCGGTGCGGGCATATCGGGAAGAGGTATAGGTTGCCCTATGATCTGTCCATTACTGCCAGAAACCAATAAGAGGCCTACGTGCGCAACTTGTTCGTCGTATATTTGCCAAGATGGAACCGTGGTAGTTTCTGCAACATTCCTAAATCCATCGTAAGTCAAAATTCCAATTATTACAAAATCGTCCACGCCGTCGCGATCGAAATCCGTGTCTGTCAGAGTGCAAGGGCGAGAAATTGCATTGATTTGAGCAGATCGGTCATCATGATCATGGAGGTACCAGAACGTGTGACCTGAGTGATAGAACACATAAGCATTACAAGCATTTCCCTTCAATAAACTAGTAAATGCAAGTTGAAGTATGATAGCATCATCAAGATCGATTAGGAATAACTTTTAAAGGAAAGTAAAAGTATTTCCTTGTAACTAACCATTTGAGGCATTTATAGTGGCTTGAAGTCCCGTGCTGCCTAATACTGCACAATCGACTATTCCATCGTTGTTGACATCAGTGTGACAAGTAATATCCAAGACATCGGTATAGAAAAGGCATCTCCAAGCTTCCTTACCATCTTCTCCTTTCAGTGCAATTACACCGCCTACAACTTCTTTAGTTTTCTGTTCTGTTACTCGTGAATGATACGATTTAAATGTATGCAGCATGAAAATCAACATTGGAAATGGAAAATTTGCAGTAAACCCTTAAATAATGTAGGGGATATGTTACACAAATATAAATGCTTTGAAATTAATTGTCAAATCAAGGCATACACAAAGACTTTGTTTGTTTAGTTTATTTTACGCCAAATTCAGTTATGGTGTAAGATCAGAAAATGACATACAAAAATATTGTAAGAACACTCCAATATCCAGATTCACCCAAGTATATTTGTTAGGTAACCTGCATTTTGAAAGGGTTTACTATAAATGGCATCATTGATACCTAATGACGGTGCGTCATGATCCATTCGTTGGAATGCAAGCAAAATTATGGTTTGGCTATTCCATAGTTTCACAAGCTGAGGCTTGGACACAAAACCTATTTATAATCACAATGATGAAATCGATTATTATTCAAACAAATAAATATATCTGCTTTAAAAACTTTTCATAATGGTAAAACATTACGAGCAGTAGATACCATAGTTATAAAATATATAATAAAAATATAATTCATTAATTACGTAAGGAAGGAAAGTTGGTGCTCCATTCTTTCAGTTGCAGGGGTAAGGTTCGATGACTGTTTTTAATAATGCAAGGTGCCATGTGGCAAGGGATTAACCACAAAAGTGCTACCATGTAGGCCATGCACACTGAGATCGATAGTAGGAAGCAAACTTGTCTCGAAAAAGACATTTTGGAACTTTTATTAGGGGATTCAGCTTCAATGAAAGCAAGGGGATGCGGGCTGCTAGATCCTGGGTTGGAAACTCTGCTACAAAAATCCAGGGTTTGGAGATCATGCTGATGAAAGGTATCAGGGGAAACTGCAGATTCTTCATCTGCAGCAAATGCATCGGTTGAGTTTAGATCTGTCTGTTGGCTGCTTTCCGGACTTTCTTCGTACACTCCTTCATCTTCGTCGCTTACGGCCTGTGGTACAGCTGTGTACTTATTTGACCTATCAGTGCGCGTGCCTATAATATTTCAGAGGATATATAATTACCATTCCTACATTAGAATATTGTTTAGCAATAATAAAAAAGCACCGCTAATTCCCAAGTAAAATTTCGAAAATTCTTTAGGTAGGGGATTAACACAGGATGGCCGTGCAACCTGAACTAATTAGAGGTCACTGAACACAGAACGACCAACATTCAAATGTGCATGAAGTGAAATTAAATACATAGTATATGCGTTTCGTAAATTTGAAATATTGTATTTGAAACCAGACGTATTTCAGACGTAATTCAGAGTGAATGGCTGTTTAAATATTAAATTTACCAGACTTAATCCCTAATGATCTAAACGTTTTACACAAGTATATCCCAGTTGTCAAAACAAAAACAAAAAATAGAAAGTGTACGTATGCACAAAGATTGCTACCAGCAGGTGGTCAAACTAGGAACAAAATTAAAACGAATTCGTGATAATTACCTCGCATTGCACTGGTTAAATATGACAGAGCCTTTTAATACACATAATTTTCGTAAAGAATTATTGTGTTCCCATTCATTTTCTGCATTTGCCGCAGTTCAGATAGATAGATGTCTTTTACTCCTTTCAAACAGAGGCTATATATTAGGCCAATGAGCCTCAAGTGCCTCACTTTCTTGTCGGAGCATGCGATCATGCCATCTCGTGGCTAGTTTTCGTAACTCGACAACGCAAATAAACGGGGCGACTCCTAGTGAGTGCCCGTCTCAAAGGGAATGCTACAAGTCATAGTCATAGCATAGCCCCCTATATTATACAGGCCCCTGCATTATTTGGAAGTCTATGGGAGAAAACGGGAATTTCTCTGTC
>JAQGBW010005335.1:0-12172 GCA_034698625.1 Julus scanicus
TTACAGTCCTTCCTTTCACTTCTCAAGTGAAAGGGCACAAACCACAGGGGCACTCAATAGATAGTCACCTCAATATACAATTATCACATCATTCCACGAGTGAGGGTCAGGCACCACATCATTCCACATGTGAGGGTTAGACACCACATCATTCCGCGAGTGAGGGCCAGACACCACATCATTCCACAAGTGAGGGTCAGACACCACATCATTCCACAAGTGAGGGTCAGACACCACATCATTCCACGAGTGAGGGCCAGACACCACATCATTTCATGAATGAGGGCCAGACACCACATCATTCCGCGAGTGAGGGCCAGACACCACATCATTCCACATGTGAGGGCCAGACACCACATCATTTCATGAGTGAGAGACAGCACACCACACAGTCATCCTGGCATTTCTCCAAACGAGAGAACAGTCACCGAGCGGGGTGTCTGGCAGGGCACTTGTGCAAAAGGCTGCTTGACAGCACACAAGGGGTCTCCGGAAAGCCAGAAAGAAAGGCAAATGATAGCCAGCTTAATCCAAGGGTAGAGTAATTGGAATAAAGTTAGGTGTTAGGGTAGAGTAACTGAACTGAATCTGGCAACGCATTATTCATTATACTATATCATCTATGTTTAGAAATACCCATTTAAAAAGATTCATCCATTAATTTTAGGCTGTAAATTTCCGGCATTCATAATGGATGCTGAAATCGACATAGTTAAATGTTGGCCATCAAAACATGCAGCTAAGATTATCCAGATTAGCGGTAGGTTAAAGCAAAGTGGCTAATGGAAACGTGAATTAAAATGTAATGTAATGCATTTATTTCAATTACAACATACCATTCAAAAATAACAGTGACAAAATGTTTATCTCTACATTTGCATTTTAGAGTTTAGATGTCGAAAGTGGGCCTCTAAAAATCTTGCCCGAGACACACAATTTAGAATGCTGTGGAGCAGAAAGTCCAGATGCAGATGTTGATGCAATGGACGACTTATCGCTAATATCAACAGTGGAACAACTAAGATCAACGCTGCGTCCAAGAAATCAAAAAAGACCGCACACCTCCGTTTCCATTGCAGTTGACCAAGCAGTCAACGTCATGAATTCGGTGCAGGAACTGCAACTTATTAAAATCTAAAGAGCATATTACCAATGAAATTAATGTTATCATGAAGTTTGAAATTTGAATTTTGTGAAAATTCTAACCTGTCATTATGTATTAAAAATTTAGAGTGTCCAAAAGTTAACTGGCCATTAGAAAATAAAATTACACAGATATTGAAACTAGAAATAAACTATTAATAATGCATGTAATTTCTTAAAATATGTTAACTAGATTAATACAGGTAGTTAATTCTTGACCACTGTTAGGGTTCAGTAAAACGAAGGATTATTTGGGTGTCTGAACTGGTTGGATATACTTTTGTTTTTAGGTTTATTCAACTCAACTCAGTACCTTACTGTTAGCAAACAAGTTCAATATGACAGAGGACCATTCCTATTTTCAGGAAATTGCTCCTATGTCAGTAGTAACTTTTGCAAGGGTTTCAGAAATGTTTTACAAAAAATATAGCAGTATTTGGGTGATGATAGGAGTGGAAAAGAGTGGGAAATGGATGAAAGTGTCGTGTACCCCGCAGTTGGTGTTGTTACTGGATTTTGGGTACTTTCGCATGTAGATGGTTTTATGTTTCATGAACTGTGGGTTCAGAAGAGGACCCACTATATTTGTTGGAGCCTACTGCACTAACCCCAGACAAGGCACCTTGTCTTGCCTTCCGAGGTGTGCGGAAATGGACTTCCCAGTTGAAAGTTATCCTACACTGCAGCACTCCTCATGTGGGTCCTGTTATGTGACAAGTTTAAGGCTTTGTGTGCTAGCCCGATACACTCGTTGATACCCTCTTAAAGGCATGGTCCGGGGGCTTCGGGGCATGGCTGTAAAGTCCCATCCAAAGTCATTGCAGGGCCTAGTTTACACTGTAAACGATGAATGGGAGAGCGGATGGTACAGAAAGTGAGAAATGATGTAAGGATACTGCTTGATTTGTTTTACAATACATTTTACCCTGCATTTTGTACTAATTTGTGTTTTGTATACATTGGGCATTTCATCCCCTACCATATTGGCACTTTGGTTGGCTATAAATTGAATGAATGTAGCCCACAACATTAAATCTATCAAGAAAGCGTTTTATTTTCATATGAAAATAAACTAGCAGTTGTACAAGATTTTTTTCATTTTTTGGACACTGCATGTATTTTAATTCATCAAACAGGTTAGACAGAAAATGTTTTTTAGAAAGTGCTAATATTTGTTATTTGCCAGTTCTTCAGTAACACATTTTCATTGAATAAGTTTGCTCATATGAAATTTGTAACTGAATTTTTAAGTGTCTTTAAAATAGGGAGGACATATTATAATTATAGTGAAGTTGTAAGGTTGTCATTAGTTACCTGCCAATAAAAATGCTGCATGCTTAACCCTAAACTTCACGTCGTCAACTACAGTGACACTGTTAAGCCTTAGCTAACCCAAAGACAAAGTAGGATCTAAAACCTAAGCTAAGCCCTTTAAGTAAAACAGACTATTGGTTAGTTACTGGCGTGTGATATATCTGTGTGAAATCACCACCCTCTTTGGGCTTTCTGGGTGTACTATACTATAGCAATGTGCAGCAAGTCCTGGCAATTTGAGCAACCAGGCTGCACCAAGTTATGACAATTTGAGTAAGTTTAACTGTTTAATAAAGTTATTTCTGAAACTTATCACAACAGCCACAAAGTTTTCACTTCGGAAAATAAAGATGATGATGAAACAGCTCTTCAATGGCATGTTCTTTGTATGCACAAAGTCCTAGCAATTTGAGCAACCAGGTTGCACCAAGTTCTGACAATTTGAGTAAGTTTAGCTGTTTAATGAAGTTATATCTGAAACTTATAACAGCAGCCACGCAGTTTTCACTTCGGAAAATAAAGATGATTATAAAACAGCTCTTCTTAGGCATGTTCTTCGTATGCACCAACTTCCCCCTTCTCCTTCCCCTCCCCACCCACTTCCGAACACTGGGATAAGTGTCATCGTGAGTAATGTGAGGCTAAAGCATTTTGTTACATCAACAAAAGCTGGGCGAGGACAACAATGATGTTGCTTTTCAATTGTTATTTGACATTGGAAGCTAAACCTTCAATAGCAGATACGAATTTTCTTTTATACGACGGTAGAATGAGATATTTTTCCCAGATGACCAGCCGCTCTGACGTCTGGGAAAAAAAACAAGGTAGTCAATGCGATTAACACTGATTTGACCCTTATCATGGCAGGTGAATCTACTGAGAGTACTTCCAAGTATTCGAGTTTGGTTAATGAATTAAAGAACAAATTTATTAACTTGTTCGGTATTATCGAAACAAACTCATTTGCCATGTACGATAGGAAGGAGCTGTTCGGCTTCGCTATCTGCATCCAAGGTTTCGTTTTCCATCATTTATGTACACCCACTGCAAATTGTGTCTTCAGGATAGGAAGCAACAACAACAAATCCTCATGGAACGTTACCATTTCAAGTGTTATTGCATTAAATGTGCATGTCGACCGCAACCGGATCTTCCATTTCCATTAGACAAATGGGATGATGAAAAAGCTCTTCCAAGGCATGTTCTTCATACACATCAAATCTGTTTACTTCCCTTATTTTATTGTAAAAGCAGAATAAAAAACTGCAGTTTAATGAAATTTTATCTGGAACTTTTTCTTAAGTTTTTCTTAAGTTTATTTTTGGCAGGTTTAATAGTGATGAATGACTTTGGCGATTTTTGGCGATACCAAAAACTTTAAAACTTGTTTTATGACACGAGTTGCCCAGTTCGAGACTTCGAACTTCAAAATTGGCAAACGGCCTATACTTTATACTTTCACAGAGTACTTACAGTTGTAAGACCCACTCAATCACTCTTCGAGGCCTTCTTCCCTAGTGTTAACTACTAAAAACTGGGGAGGATATTTGATATTACACACGATAGAATCTGTATGTGGTTAAGAGACAATCACAACTATTGTGGAAGACCAAGAAGGAATTGTGGAATTTTTAAATTGTTTAATTATAGTATAAATACGATGAATCCTCGCATAAATAAGTATATTGCCTTTTTTCTTCATTACGAGAACAATTTTTGTTCAGAAAGAGCAAAGGTAAAAGCAAAATTGAATTTGTTATTTTTCTTTATTGCAAGAAAACATTTTGTTCAGTAAGAGCGAAGGAAAAAGTAAAAGTAAAAGCAAAATTGAAATTGCCATTTTTCTGCATTACGAGAACAATAATAATGATGAAAAAGCTCTTCCAGGGCATGTTCTTCATACACACCAAATATTTTTTTTTGCTTATATCCTCAAAGTCAGATCCAGCAAAAACGTCGAGAAGATCTTCGGATTCATCAGCGACAATGACAAAAACTTCGTCAACAACAACAACAAGGACCACGGTAAGTTTTGTGGTCAGTTTTGTGGCAAATGAATGTAGTGTACAAATACAGATGATGTGTACTGGATTGATAATGAAAATGGCAACGGACCTAATTGTACATATATCAAGCATACGAAATTAAATACTACCATATCCAACTATAGCGAATAGTCTCTGCATCGAGGATCTTGAAATCACTGGACGAAAGCAACAAGTACTTCTTGGTAATTGACATCTATAACAACTGGTGCTACTACAAATTCGGCAACGACCTATCCCTACTGACCTCGGATTTCTGTGCACCGGCTGCCATCAGCTCCAAAGTGATAAAGTCCATTACCAGGGTACTTATCAACAAAGCGCCCTTCCTCCTGTTCATGGATAAAATGAACAAGGCCCAATGTGTCAATGAGACCCAGCTACAGAAAAGCCAAATGTTTGCTGAAGTGTCGTCGGGCAAAGGTAAGAAGTTCTGCGATGTTTTTGCAAAATCGCTTGAGGTCACACCGAATATGCTGTGTAGCTGACCTACAACCCCTTGCTGGGATACAAGAATACAGTGAGGAAAACTTTCAACTATGACCAGTACGGTATGCAATGCAACTTGCATCCCGAGACTTGTGAGCAGGACTGACAAAAAAATTCATGATGGTGATGCTGAAAAAGCTCTTCGAAAGCAAGTTCTTCATACACACCAAATACGTATGCTGCTTATATCAAAGTTTTTTGATATATGTCACGTTTGCTGCGCGACGTTGAGAATTCACAGTAAGTTACTGATGCACCAAGTCTTGGCAATATGAGCAACCAGGCTGCACCAATTTCTGATAATTTAAGTAAGTTTAGCTATTTAATGAAGTTATATCTGAAACTTATAACAGCAGCCACTGGCTGGGAAACCCTGTTCATCTAGATTGTAGTGTGCATCTGGGCATTTATTGTCCATCTGTCGTGTGGCACTGTTCTTTTAAAAACATTTCAAAATTAAATTGTGCTTAGTTCAATTCATCGAAGTTTTCACTTCATCAAATAATGATTTTCTTTATACTCATCAAATATGTTTACTTTTCTTATTTTATTGTAAAAGCAGAATAAAAAAACTGCAGTTTAATGGAATTTTATCTGGAACTTTTAATGGTAGACTTTGATCTACAAATCCGTGGATGCCCATAAATTGGAAAACATTTGGACCATGCTGAATAGAAGCAGCAACGACCATCATCGAATAGCCGTAGTTCAAACTTAAATTCGAACTGCCAGTTCTTCCTATTATACTGACAGACAATATCACATCCAGTTTTTCAGATTTTATTTATCAGTCTATCACTTAAATTTTTCAATCGCAATGATCAGACCGCAACCAAATCTTTCATTTCCATTAGATAAATGAGATCTTTTTCTCAACGCGAAACTTTACCGAGATTGTTTGTTGAAAGACAACAGATCAGAGATTGTAATGGACAACATCCAAACAATATGTTTCAAATAGTTGAAACAAGTACTGTCTGCAAACTGTTATCAAAAACTGAAGTCATCAAATAGTGATGAATGACTTTGGCGATACTTGGTGATACCAAAAACTTTACAAGATTTGAAAGAGAACCTATATATATCAGATAGGTGACATACAGTCTCAAAAGAGTCTCATGGATATTTCGCCAATCGAATCTCTGATATCATGGCATCTTTCATAGAAAACTCTACAATTGCTGTTGCTGTGGGTAAAGTTTTCCCCTACCGGTCAATGGAACCTGTTGGCAAGATCTCACTTTGGTCCGAGTGATTATGTATTTTTTAAGCAATGTTTTAGTATTCAGCGCATTTGCTATTTTCAATGTTTTTAAATCCATTAAGGTGGAAATAGTTCCTAAAAACTTCGAAATTGCCAATGGGATTGGGCGATAGGGCTACTGACCTAAACACAAGATTAATTCAATAAGAGTGAATATAAAAGTGAAAGCAAAAGCGAAATTGCCATTTTTGTTCAGTATAGTAAGTTCAGTTAATTCCTTTCTAGTTCCTTAAGATGGAAGCCGATTTAAATTAGTTGAAAGCAGTTGTTTAAAGGCAGGGGTGTGTATTCAATAAGAGTGCGATATAAAAGTGAAAGCAAAAGCAAAATTGAAATTTATATTATGTATGACTTTATATTATGTATATGTGATGCTGGAATATGTTTCAAATAGTTGAAACATGTACTGGCTGCAAACTGTTATCAAAAACTGAAGTCATCAAATAGTGATGAATGACTTTGGCACCACTTGGCGATGCCAAAAACTTTAAAAGATTTATTTTGAGACACGATTTGCTCACTTTGTCAAGACAAAAGTCTTGACAAATGTGGAAAAGAAGCAATCACAACTATTGTGGAAGACCACGAAGGAACTTGTGGAATTTTTAAATTGTTTAATTATAGTATAAATATGAATCCTCGCATAAATGAGTTAATGCCTATCTGTAGTGTAATTGCATTCCATAGAAAACACTACTGCTGCTGTTGTGGGTCAAGTTTGCCCCCTACCGGCCTATGAAACCTGCCAACAAAATCCCACTTGGCTCAGAGTGATTTTTTAATTTGTGTGTTTTTAAATACACAAAGGTAGAATCATAAGATTTACATAAAGGTGGACTAGGAAATTTGTGAATTAGGTTTTTGTTCAATAAGAGTGAAAATTAAACTGAAACTGAAGGCAAAATTGCCATTCTTCTTACAAGAACAATTTTTGTTCAGTAAGAGCAAAGGCAAAAGTGAAAGCAAAAGAAAAGCAAAATTGAAATTGCTATTTTTCTGCATTACGAGAACAATTTTTGTTCAGAAAGAGCAAAGGCAAAAGTGAAAGCAATAGGAAAAGCAAAATTGAAATTGCCATTTTTCTGCCTTGAGAGAATTTTTTTTTCAGTAAAAGCAAAAGTGAAAGCAAAATTGAAATTGGAATTTTTGTTCAGTAAAGTAAGTTCAGGCTTACGCTTCTCAATTACGAGGAAATCTTGACTAAGTTCAGGTACGACCCAGCAATTTTGTGTGATAGGTTCATGGACGAGGATACTAAGGACGATCGCCATGTTGGTGACGAACGTGAGGCAATATGGTCCACAGGGGCATTTGATGTCAATCAGTCAATACTGAGATAAGTTCTTCAGAAAATACAGGAATGATTGCATGATTGCCTTTTGTGGCTCAACTTTCCAGGACTTGCTAGATGTCATCGACATCATGTACAATTGACACACTGCCATGCTAGAAGTACCGAAGGAACGACTTGAAAATGCCGTCAACGCTGATGCCAAACTAAAACTATTTTGTTTGATGAGGCCATCTTAAGGTTGTAGAGGGGTTAGCTACATGGTGACAAGGGGGAGTGGGGGTATGAGAGATTTGACGTTACCAATAAAAGGATTGTTTACCGACAACTGACAACAATGGACAAGCTTTACCAGCAGCTGTTTTCTGCCTATAATAAAGTCTATCTAAGCCTTACAAAAAAAGGTGAACCAACAATAAACAGTAAAAACATGGAATGAAACCTTAAACCCCAAAGAAATAGAGGTAAAAGTTAAGCAAAAAATTGAAGAACTTGAAGAACGGATTGAATCCCTATGGAAAAATGTATTAAAAAAGAATAAAGATGTATATGAAGGGCTCCTATTTCCTAGTTAAGACAGAGATAGGAAAAGACAGTAACGTATCTTGGATTGTCTAGGTTGGACTCATCAAAAGTAGTCACCTCACAATCAGCATTTTATGTTTCCTGCTTTTAACATAGAATAATATTAATATAATAAATGAAGAGATGAGTTCTCTTAACATATTCTCTCCAGTTCACAACACAATGATACCTGTAACAGGTAAAGGCCTAATACTTGAAAAAGTTACGCTACTGAAAAGGTCCGAACACGTGGTCAGATGTCAAAAACAAGCTTGTTTTGTAAGCTTGTGATTAGGGTTTATTAATATTTAGAGCTAAGTTTGGTATATATTTTGTGGACTACGAAATGGCTCTCCAGAGTTAATGAATCTCAAATGGCCTCTCTGATAGCCGCTTTCGAGAGCTAGGGCAAAATTTTTGCAAAAAAAAATTAAAAATACGAAATGGAGCAAAAAACTCGAGATTTAATTAATCTCACATGATATCTTTGATAGCAGCTCTCGAAAGCTAGGGCAAAAATGTACCAAACAATGTTTTAAAAAAATACGAAATGTGGCGAGAAACTCTCGAGAGTTAGTTAATCGCACGTGGAAATGGGTATTTTTAAGCTCTAGCTTTCTGATAGCAGCTCTCGAGAGCTCGGCAAAAATATGGCAAAAAATTTTTAAAAAACTACAAAATGTGGCGAGAAACTCTCGAGAGTTAGTTAATCTCACGCTCTAGCCTCTCTGATAGCAACTCTCAAGAACTAGGCCAAAAATGTCGCAAAAAAGAAATGTGGCGAGAAACTCTCGAGAGTTAGTTAATCTCACGTGGAAATGGACCATTAAGCTCTAGCCTCTCTGATAGCAACTCTCTTTTAATGTTTACCATTACTTTTTGAACCAAACTGGGGTTTTTAGTGTAAAAAAAGTTTCATGATTAATGTGCTGTAAATTTAATGTTGTATTTAGGATTTATATGTAAAGGCTATACAATTTTTTACAGATTTAAACAGATTTTGGGTATTTTAAGGGACGTGATCCGAGCACGTGGTTTGCAAAAGGGTCTATATTTTGTAAATTTTTCAGTAATAATTTTGATACGAAATATACGATTTTGAACATGTATATTTCATGAGTTAAGTAACAAAGGGCCAAATGTCTGGACATGTGGTTCAAAGTGAAAAAGGGGCGTGTTGTTAAAGGACCTTAAATGTTAAAAAATTGTAACCGATTTTGACATTTTTAGAGACCTTATATACTTTTTAAAACGTACTCAACACAAAAATAACTTATAAAATGCAAAGAGCCTAATATTTGAAAAGTTTGTTACTGATAAGTCCGAGCACGTGGTCGGTTAAAGGCCCTAAAAACAATATTCAGTATAAATTATGATACGAAATAAATGATACTTAATGGTGCAAACAAGTAATTTTGAACTTAACAAAACACCAAATGCCCAAACACATAATTGCTAAATTTCAGAAAGGGCCAGTTTTTCCAACAAAATTCCATTTTTAATTGAATTTGGACATTTTAAGAGACCTAACTAAAATTATTTTCACAGTAATACCGGCCAGTTTTGTAAAAGAAAAATTAAATTTTTAATCGAATTTGGACATTTTAAGAGACCCTAACTAAAATTATTTCCACAGTAAGGGCCAGTTTTGTAAAATAACATAAAATTTTTAATCGAATTTGGGCATTTTAAGAGACTTAACTAAAATTATTTCCACAGTAAGGGCCAGTTTTGTAAAAAAAAATTGAATTTTTAATCGAATTTAAACATTTTTAGAGACCCTAACTGAAATTATTTCCACAGTATAAGGGCCAGTTTTGTAAGTTTTGTGGAATTTTAAGAGACTTAACTAAAAGAATTTCCACATGTAAAGGTCCTATAGTATTTGAAAAGTTTGTTACTGACAAATGCCCGAGCACGTGGACCTAAAAAGCCCTAAGTTTTCCTAATAAATTTCGTACAAAACAAATGATAAAAAAATTGATGGTTTTTACCTTTACGAAGACAGGAAACGTCGAAGGTCCTCTGAAAATTCACGAATTTAAACTGTCTTCTTTTCTGCTACAAAAACACGAATAGGCCCTAACATATCGAATTTCATTTTCGATATGTTAGGGACCATAAAAACCGCGACTTCACTCGCTGCTGCCTCTTCAGGTTCTGCTGCCCTTTCGTTTGGGCTCTTTCCTTTTAAGGGCTTTTTCCCAACACGTGACACATCACGAGACCCAATCACATTCCCTGTTCTAAAGATATGGGTAAAGTAGGGCTTAATCAAAATAAGCCCTTTTAAGAATGGCAGGTGCCTTAGGGCATATTTCCACATCTGAATGTTTAAATATACTCTTGCAGGCCCTTTGTGCCCTATTGTTATAGATGGGCTTATTCTGAGTAATCCCAACGTGACCCTAATCTTCTCTACATCCTGGAATGTGATTCACTAATTCCTAAAGTGTCTCATTTTACCCCAGGAGGAGTGGGGCCAAATTAGACATTCCAAACACATATTTCGAACAAGTGTCTCAATGCTCCCCATTCTGCCCTAAAAATGCATAAATGCAAAATTTGATTTTTTTGTGTTTTATGTTGTTTTTTACGATGCTAATGCTCTTTCTTTTTTTGTGACGAAACTCGAGGTCTGGACGACGTTTTTCTGATAACGAGACTTGTTTTTGTTTAGATAATTTTGAAAATGATCTCATAAACACAACACACATGCACGCAGTACGTGCATTTCCCCATATATAGGCGATTATTAAAGGCTGCGCGTGGGCGGAAGCGCGCGTTTCTTATTACACGCACAAAATGGCGGCATTTCCGCTTTAAAAAAAATGAACGATTCGAGAGAGCGCTCGATCGTGAGATGGAGTCACGGAATGGATTTCTGCTTGGAAATCAACGTTCAATCATCGCTTCTTTGGTACCTAATGGGAACCAATTGTCTAAGGGATCTTTTTGTTGTGGGACTCTAAGGGATAATTAGCAAATTTAAAAATCTCGTGTTTTCTTAAAGCAATGAGAATTATGAGAACCCATTATTAATGGGATGATGTTGTATAGGACTCAATGAGATAAGTCCCGTAATAATTAGATTGAATTATAACGTTATTAGAGCTCATTATAATAATAACATGTTGAACAATTAAGGCTATTTGTGTTGTTCTATACCAGATTAACATTGTGCCACAAGTCACTTAACAACAAATTGAATTTTTTCCATAAAGTTGCATATAGACGCGCATATATGTTTCTTTCAATATAAGTTCTCTAAATAATCATGATAGGTAAGTTGTATATGCATGTATTGGTCTGGGAACTTGTAGTACGTAGGTTCGTTCCCTGCTGAGTGGCTTTGTGGTTTTTTTATTTGTATTATTTACACAGGATAAAATGTAGGTATAATTTTGAAATCATAATAAGGGCATTAAGTAATAATTGGCAATAATTAATATTTTTTATGTAATTAAAGTCTTGTAGAGTTAAGGGACCCATGGAATTATGAGAACCCATAGAAATATGGGTCCCAAAAAAAGGTCCAATAATCTGGTTACATGGGGTCCTAGCTATACATGGGAATTTTCACTTGGGCTGGTCACATATTGTCATATATGACTAAATTCAAACTGAGAGCCCAAATTTGGGCCAATAAGCTCTGGTGGGCCATTCTACAATTAGCATAAATCTTATAATTATTGAGAGTGAGCAAACTTTATTTTTGCACAAACATGTTTCTGAAACCCTGTTTTTGTTTCGTGTTTGCCCTGGTCACATATTGCCATAAATGACAAATTTTGAGATTTACATGCACATTTCAAACTGAGAGCCCAAATCTGGGCCAATAATCTCTGGTGTGCCCTTCTGCAATTAGCATGAATCATCTAAATTTTAAGGACCATTTGAATCAAGTACATTATAGACAACATTATAGACACATTATAGACATTCCAAACAAACATTCCAGGCGTGGAACATCGAAGTGGTGACATGCGGAAATTTCAGTAAAAAGTGAGATTTTTGGGGTAGATTTTCGTTGTTTTTCAAACATTAGTGACTCATTTTTAA
>JAQGBW010005336.1:0-12170 GCA_034698625.1 Julus scanicus
GATATAAAAAATGTACAAAATAGATGCATTTGCATCTTAATTTCAGTTGGCCATCTTAATTTACATTGCAACTAAAAAAAAAATTAGATGTTTTGATTTGCAGTGTGTACAATTAAATGTTTTCACAAATGAATTGCTGCTACATAGACCTATAAATTTGTATCATTTCAAAAAGCATTGCACTCAATAAATTTGGAAATCAGCATGTTTTCTTCCTACTGCTAATTAGCACATCATTACTCAGTTTATCTGTCCGGTTCCTATTTTTGAATCTGCTTTAGTTACTGAAAAGCATAATTGAAATTAAAGGTGACCATTGCTTCGCTGTATGTCACCATTAAATATTTACTCACCAAGGCAGTTAATCTACACATGCTAATCAGTCCTGAGCCACTCGAAACCTCAAGTCCATAAACATGCATGTTTAATGGTTTGGAAAATGGTTAGCCATCAATTTTCTGGATTGCCGGATATAAAAGTAAAGTTGGTGGAAGGAATTAAAATGAATTGCCCCATTTTTTAAAATTTAAACCTTTAGTCAACATTCTCATTATCCATCAAACTGAAAAACTTAATGGTAAACAAAATATTAATTCTTTAAAATGGCTTTTGCTTGAAAAATTGTCTCGTTGCAACTAAGTCGTCTGTATTTTCCAAATTTTGTCTTTTATGCTTTTTTACAGAAATTTGATAGTAAAATCTAAACCAAAATTAGGAAAGCTGATATATGCTTTCAAAATTTGCTCTGGTTATATTCCTTCAGTTATTTTTAGCATCCATACATCTTCCAACTTCTGATTCTTCAAATGTCAAAGGACTTTTTTTGTAAAATGCAAACTGGCTTTATGTATTCATGAAATCTTAAGTGCACCCACAAAGGGCAAGAAAGTTGATGCTATATTTTTAGACTTCATTTTTAGATTTCATCCCTTATCAAGCTTTACTAATCCAGATTCCGGTTTATGTGGGCATACCGGAATTATAACAATTTAGCCCATTAAGCGGCAGTATTATATGAAATTTTTGCAATTTTAATATTTTTAGATGCGGTATTGTTGCATGCAAAAAGACAATTCATTCTAAGAAAACTAACAGATTAATGACCATAGAAACAGACCAATAAAGGGACTTTAAAGAATATTAAAAAAAAGTCCACAAGCCATGGAATTTTTTTGTGATGGCTAGGCACAACCCACTTCTAGATTTCATAACCCAAATAAAAACTTAACCCCAAGGACCTTCATTTGATTCCCTTTTCTTTGGTAAACCCTCAACAGATAAACGAATCACCATTTCACAAAAATTGTTGGTGCAGCGAACCAACGACTTAGATTCATTCAGCGCGTATTTTGTGAATGTGCGGAAAATGTAAAAGAAACTGGCTACCCAACTCTGCCAACCACTCTTCGTGCCAAGGTGGATGCTTACTATTTGTCCTTTTTTTGCATGCGATTAGATGATGGAATTGCCCACCTGGCGATTCTCATGATTTAGTTCAAATTCAATTTAACAATGATGAATAAGTCGCTGCTGAAGTAGGAGCATTCTCCTGAAATTGGGTACGACCCCCTTTCCAAATGGCATTTATTTGCTGACTGTAGGGTAAGGAGTTGGGGAAAACATGATGGGGAAAACACTTGAAAAACCATGACGTTTTTAGGTCTACAGTTAGTTTGCAGACACTCTGTGACGTAATTACTAATGTTTTAATGGATAGGTGTTTCCCCCTATATAGGGCTTATGTGGGGTGGAATAAGTTACCTTTGACTCTCCGTGCGCGACTCTTTGAATGTGTGAACTATAAATGTACAAGAGGTTGTAGACACTGGCGCAAAACTCTTAAGAGTTATATAATCAAACAAACCTAATATAACACTTATCTTCGATACAACGACGATAGTAGGTTTACCCCCCTTGACCACTGTCTGATTTACTGAAGTACGATGTTAAGCAAACTTCTTTATTTTATTGTAATATAAGTGATTATTTTATTATACATTCTTGTTTTATTGATGTTTTGAATGATCTTTGAGCGTTAGTGTTGGGTGATGCTGTTTGTATCATAGCAACAAATAAATAAATAAAAAAATAAATAAATAAATATTAACCTCATACTGGTGACAATCACAAAAATTAATACATCCACTAGCCTCAAACCTCCCCTTTTTCCTGAAAAAACTAATATTCAAACTTCGAACCACACCCAACAGCATTCTAACAAAGGGCCACTAACACTACGCATTAAAAACCAGTTTCTGCAGTGAGAAGGAACATCAGCAGACTGGTCTCATCTGTTATTTGATTGCCTACTTTCACTTACGATTAGTTTCGCATAGTCTTGTATGTTTTAAATTTAAATGCATGTGTGTAAAACGAGAAGCATTCCCTAGGTAATAATAGAAAAAAATCCTTTGTGCTATTTTCGTTTCTAAAGCTCGACAATTGATTAAGGATTATGAAGAAAAAAAAAACCATCTCATTAGTCATTATATTCGATCTATTAGAGTTTATTCTCTGTGTTCCAAAGGATGAAGTGCATTGAATGAGTAAAACTTAAATATACAGAATAGATGAAGAAAAAACATAAAAATTATCACATAATCAATAATGCATTTCTTCCAGAAAGCATGCCGCGCTTTTGTTGTTTGCATTTTTTAACAATTCATGTATTAGAATAAACGATTTTCAGTAATTCATGCATGAACTCTTCTCTGTTTAAGATCGTCATAATGATTTAACAACCTTCAATTAGTTTTTTCCCCCGAATTTCTCAGCAATATTTTTGAACGCGCAATTAATTTGCTATTGAGATCCAGGTTTTTACATACCATCATTATGTACTTATCGCAACTAATTAATATTGGAGAGCAACTTACGAGTATGTTCACATACAATAAAATTTAGTTATTCTTTTAAGGATACACTGAGTCATAAAAAAGTATAACCCAATAAAAAAATCGTAACTTCGTGTAAATTGCTTCGATTTGAATGAAATTTGGCACTTACATAGATCAATAGTGTAGGAACAAAAAACTTCTTCAGGACATGCGACAAATCTCGGATTTTTTCATTTTTCAACAAGACGGTGCACCCACTCATCGTGCTCGAGATCAGTTGAACTGCCGCAACGGGAAACACCGGAGTTCACGAACCCGGCCACTGACCACCAAACAGTCCGGGCTCGAATCCGGTGGATTACAAAATTTGGGGAGTTTTCCTGGAAAAGTTTTACAAATCTTAGATTAATAATATCCAAGACTCGAAACTACGAATTCAGAAAACTTGGATTGAACTCGGCCGGCGTAGAATCGATTCGTCAATCAAAGAATTGCACGATAGACTCCGGGTTTGCATAAAAGCTACAAAAGAACATTTTGAGCACATTCTATAACTAATTTTTGTTCCTATACACCATTCTTCTATGCAAGTAAGAAATTTCATTTAAATTGAAGCATTTTTTACCAAGTTGTGATTTTTTATTGGGTTCTACTTTTTTATGACTCACAGTGTACTATTTAAGAATATCTCTCACTGAAGCTTAAAATGAATGTCATGAACAAATAAAAATTTCCCTCAGTCATCAGGAAATTGGTTAAATGTCTACACATGCAAATCGTGAGTTTTATCTAAATGTATATTATTAACTATTACGCCATCAGCTTATTCAACTTGCAATATTAATCAGACAGAAGCAACACAAGTTGCATTAGAAATTTGCGTGTAATTTCGCATAGTGTTGCTATAGTGATTCACGCCTCTGAGAAAATTTGCAATGCATTGGTTAAATTGAAGTTGTTGCCCTCATATTCAGTTATGGTGATGCAGTCCATCACCACCCTGGAGACACAATTTCTAATCAGTAATTCGTGATTGAATTTTCCCATCGAAGAATTCCTCATCTTGTTTACATACATACGTGAAGGTCCTGAACCAACCAAACTGTGTCACTTTTTCTCGAAGCAGCAGCCTACCTCATTTACGAAAATGAACCCGGTATAATAATACATTCCCAGTGTATGGTAAATCCTTAATTCGCATATTTTCGTATTCACTCATTGATTCTTTAAACATGTTTATACTAAATTCTCAACATTCGAACAGTGGAAATTCAAAAGAAATAGAATTTCAAATCATGCCAAAGAAATGGAATTTCAAAGCGTGCCATAGAAATAGAATTTCAGAGCGTGCCAAAGAAATGGAATTTTAAAGTAGAGCAAAACGAGAAAAATGGAACAAAGATGAAAAAATATTGAAAAAACTAGGATTTGGATGTCTCTTCTCTGATTTTAAAAATGAAAAACAACTACAATTTGCTTTAATTTGGATATAATAATTCAAGAATTCAATTGTTGGCTTTTAGAGCTATTGTTTCGATGTGTTAAATTTCGATTTGCGGCCAAATTAAGATAAAATTGTAATGATTTCTGGATTATGTAATTTGGAACAGGTTCGCGGTTCAGGTAAAAAATAAATTTGTTTCTCTATGAAAGCATTTTAGTATAAGATGAATTGGCACCATTTATATCGTCTTATGACGGTAAACTGTGCCAGTTGCACATCCAAAGCCAGTGTTGGAATAACTGTTTACCAAAACGTGGTGACAAATTTAAATGACTCTTTGTCTAGACTTAAAGTAATCCATATAATTCAAAAACTAACACCAAAAAATGTAATACATTACAAAATCAACCAAAAATCGAAAAAAATGGTTTCAATGATTATTGATATTAGTTATTGTAACGCCCTTGTTAGTTTCCAAATTTAGTTTTCTATTAAAATCCTAGTAGAATCCTATAGTTAGTTTGCTTAAAAATAAAAGTCAGAATTTATTTTTTGAACATTTATACAGTCACGTATGTATGTTGCTGCGGTAATTTTACATCTAAAGTTAATTACTTTATATTCATAGTTTTAAAGCAAAAGTGTATGTTTTAAAAATATCTTAAAAGCTGAAGTAGTTCGTAAATTGTGTCCATTTGAGCTTAATATATTTTTTTTATTTGAAAATCCCCTTAAATTGGCAAACTAGCAAAGCACACGCGCAACCAGTGATTGCCCATTTATGAAGCTAAATCCATTAAAAACAAAATTAAAAATTCTTGTAAAATGTACAGTATTTCATAAAGTTGAGTTCTGTTCCTGAAGCTGCAAAAATTCGTGATTCCAAGTTAGCTAATCATCCGCAACTATGTATGTCACTACAAATGACTTTTATAAAATGCTTGTTTTTGAAATGCCTCGGTTATTCAAGTTTCAAGGTTGAGTAAAATTTGTTTTAGAGTGGATTTTTAGTCTGGCCTTTCAATGAAAGCAGACTACGTTGTAAAATCATGCATCCAAAAGTCGTGTGTAAACAATGTTATTTGCAGCTGCTTATGGTGTCAAATTACGTTATAGGAAAATTAGAGAGCGTCAATTAGCGTTTCCCCATTTTGGAAGCTCGTCTTAGCATATCCAGCTTCCGAAACTACAGATTTACGAAATACTTTTTTTTATTTTTGAAGAAAGTCTTTGAAATCTATATATTGATTTGGACTGTTGTGGAATTTGCTTCCTTGCAGCTATTTTTATACTTTTGGTTCGTCTTATCAGCCTCTATGAAGAGTGGATCGTTGTTGAAGTATCTTTAACAAATTTACATACGCTGATAGCCGTTTTAGGCCCTTTTAAGAGAAAATCTGGCTTCGAGCCAATATCAATAATAAGCTGATTGTTAACTGGTCTGACTGCTGTTTATGTAATTATTATATCGTAAACAACGAGTAACTATATTAGTACCCAGTTGGGCTTTTCAAGTTCCAAGTAAGGTCCATACATGGCTAAATATGGCTCTTCAAGTTCCAAGTATGGCCCATACATAGCTATGTATGGCCCATTAAGTTTCAAGTATGTCCCTTTAAATTCCAAGTAAGGTCCATAGATGGCTATGTATAGCCCTTCACGTCCCAAGATTGGTCCATACATTGCTATGCATGGCCCATTAAGTTCCAAGTATGGACCAAATATTGCTATGAATGGGCCAACACATTCGCATAAAGCAAATTCCACAACAACAAGCACCCAAGTGATGAAATATGATCATGACAGCTGAAAATATGTTGTTGTTTTTAAAACTTATTACGTCATAAAGCTGGGCTGGGTGGGATCTGCTTAGATTTAGCTGTCATGTTATTATTTTGCTTACATCTAACTTTACAAATAAATAAGGTGTCACGAGTATTGAATTTAGGCAGATGGCGTGTGATGCTTATTCCTCACCATATTTCAGAGCAAAAGATTCACATAAAGTGTTTGCTTTCGTGCTACTCATCACATACAAGTATAAGAACGTGTGTTTATAGAGTTTGGCAACACTGTACAGGGTGGCCACAAAAAAGTGGAGAACCTTTTTTCATAAATTCGCAATTTTTTTTGTTTTTTAATCAAAGTAAATCCAATTTTGCACAAACATAGGCAACAAACCTTCCATCCGCTGCGACACATGCGCTATCGGGCAATTTCCAAGCCGATTACGGTTTTATCGAGTTTATCCCGAGCGGCCAGAATCCGGTGTCTTAACTCTTTGACATCACGAATCTTTCTTCGGTACAGTTTTTGCACCAACTTCCCCAAATATATTGTATTTTTGAACTTGTTCGTGCTCCAGCAAGATGGTGCACCGGCACTCACCGCTCAAGAAAACCGTTCAACTTCTCCATCGAGATACTCCAGATGTTGTGCCATCTACCCTCTGGTCACCTAATAGCCCAATGATTATTCCATCTGGGATAGATTTTTTGCAAAATGTGTTACTGAACAAAGATTGTCCAAGACTTAAGATGCCGGATTCTGGCCACTCGGGATGAACTCGATCAAACGAGTAATCGACTCGGCAATTGCCCGATGGCGCAAGTGTCGCAGTGGATGGAGGACACTTTGAGTACAAATTGAAATGGATGTTTGTTCGTACGTTTGTTGTCTATATTTGTAAAAAATTGGATTTACTTTGATTAAAAAACAAAAAAGTTAAGAATTTATGAAAAAGGTTCCCCATTTTTTGTGGCCACCCTGTATATACAGAGTAGTCACTCCATATAAAGCTCCTGGCATGCTGACTGAGGGGATAAAACAACTAGAATCGCATTGGAAGCCACATTAGCCACTTCATGACTCATTCACTATTGGCACAACTGCATAATCGCTACTGCTAAACGAGCCTTCTCTCACGAAACAGTTAATAATCCTCAGCCAACATTTAATTATCCACAAATGAGGCTGAAAACCGCTGCCCAAATATTTAAAGGACACAATGTTTATGGAAAGCAATTTGCGTGCATCATGCATGCATTCACACGCCATGAAAAAGATGTAATCAGTACCTTAACTACTCATTAACCGTCCTTTAATGGCCCTAAGCCATTTGGCATGCAAATGCATGCGGTGAATTTAAGATTAACTGCCTTTTATCAAATCCATAAACAACAACTTCTATTGATTGCAAAACGATGTAGGAAATTGGTAGGTTATGAACAACGGCACTTGTTTAGAACACTGGGACCAGGGGGCGGAACGTAATTTTTTCCTTGGATCCGCCCTTATTTTACATGATTTTAACACATTTATAGCTAACGAAATGGCGGGAAACTGACCTAACATAGCTAATGAATAGGCGTAGAGAAACTTTAATAACTTTCGAAATTAATTTTAACATATTTATAGCTAGCGATATGGAGGGAAGAAACCTAGCAACAAAATTCATCCCCCTGGTCCCGTGTTCTAAACAAGTGCTGGCATTTTAATCCCAGCCACTAAATAATTGAAACTGGTTCCATTCTTTAGGTGATTTTATTACCAAAAACCTGTTTGTTGTAACCACTGGTTTTGGGGGATCATAAGTGGAAAAAATTGTTAGTGGCTGCCTAGCCGAAATTTAGTTTCATGCAAAACAAAATTGCTGGAGCACACTAGTCAACAGGCACTTTAATAACTTTAAAATGGCAACAACACTAATAAAATAATTGGAAATTTCAATAGTTATGTATGCACTAACAAGATTATTTCTAGGTATTTCACTAATAATTTATTAAAAAAGCATCGCTTCTAACTTAAAAATGAAAGAAGCTAACCTAATCTGAATTTTTTTCATGCTGACATTAACATTTTTTCTCCCCGTTAATTTAATTAATTTGAAGGAATTAATGGGACAGTTTTTTAATGGTAAAACATCTCTATTTTACTAGAGGGAAAAACAGTTTTCCAGAAACCTTGAACGAAATGTTGTTCTAGTATTATACGACCAATCAATAATTGCTCATTTTGGGATTGCCCGCCTCTAAGTAATTAAGGTTGGAACATCAGGAGCGCAATTGCTTGACCAATGGCCATATCTAACTCGAGAACAACTGAACCAGTCATTATTAAAGATAGGAGAGGTCAGTTAGGGCCGGTGGAGCCAAGAGATCAGGGCTTCTTTCTTTCCCAGGAACAATCAAGTCAATTACAAATGGAGCGAAAGTACCGAGAGAATAAAAGCTATACTAAAGGGTATCACGGCACATTTTGAAACATATCCGAAGATAACGAGTTCGTGGACTTCTGAACTTTTGCGTAAAAAAGGATATGTTTCGATCGAACAAATATCAAACCTGCCATTAGATCAGACTTTAAAATTAAGCTCGTGAATAACGATGCTAGAATAAGAGAGAAAGTTAGTGTGACACATGATGTTAGAGAAAGGAGAACAGTGTCTATCAGTGTTTGGCAGTAATTGAGTACATTGAATAAGCACTTGTTTAGAACTCAGGACCAGGGGGTGGAAGGTAATTTTTTCCTTGGCTCCGCCCATGACATTTTGTTGCTACTGTTTCTTCCCACCATATCGTTAGCTAGAAATGTGTTAAAATTAATTTCGAAAGTTATTAAAGTTTTTTCCCGCCAATTCATCAGCTAAGTAAGGTTAGGTTTCCCGCCATTTTGTAAGCTATAAATATATGTGTTAAAACCGATGTGAAATAAGGGCGGTTTCAGGGAAAAATCTACCTTCTGCCCCCTGGTCCCATGTTTTAAACAAGTGCCCATTGAATGTATCTGAGTAACGAGTAAAAGAGTACTGAGTACAAAGATGATATGCTTATAATAAATTAAAGCTTAGCTGCAGGCTGCTGGGCGGCGGCTAGTGTACTGGCAATGTGGAAAGTTAACAATAAGGAAGGGAGGTTATTATTGATGTTAGATAACAGAAAGGGTATGAGTTACAGGATGTGGTGAGGGGAGAGTGCTCTTTTGTTGCTATGATGATGGGGTTACCTGGTGATACTGATTGGTGATGGGCAGTAATTGAGTATGTTGAAAGAATTTGAGTAATGAGTTTGGAGTACCGAATACATACAGTAATTGAATTATGTACTCTACACATACGAGTACCATGCACTTTCAATATATTTATTGGAACATATAAAGGTCCATCCTATAAATTTTTAATCACCTGTCTCGCCACCAATTCCACGACATTTTTCCAAATTTCCCTGGTGAACAGAAATTTCTTGACCTCGAAGGGAAATTCCAGCATAAAATTGGTGTTTAACAAAAATTTAGGCAAAATTACCGACTTCCCTTAGATTTTAAAAATGTGAGTACAATTTGGACTGGGGACACTTAATAAATGCATCTATTTAAACTTTCCTATAAATGGGAATTGATTGAGCGTTTGTCTTACAATACGGTGATATCCCAACAAAGTCACTGTTTCTTATCGATAAATCTTTGTGGTTTTGTTATTCATGAGGATATAAATGCATTCCAGTTGTAGAAAAAACAGAAATCTTACATGTCAGTAACCACAGGCTTGTGGATTCTGGAACTGTATTTATTGCTACGTAGTGATGCATGGGATTTGGTCCTGTCAAAAAAAAATGCCTGTAGAAATAATTAATGTTGACAAACGGCTCTGACATCTTTTGTTCACGAAAAAGGTTCGATATATAAGGCCATATGTTCATAATCCATCGCTCGAGGATCGAATCGGGTCTCTTGGGCAGAATCCAAGAATTTAGTATTGATCTGGTCGAAGGCATGTAAACAAGCGTCATCCTCAAACATCTATTGTAAGGAGGGAAGTTTTCACAAGTTTATTAAAGTAGCTCTGTTTTGCCACAGTATAATCAGATTACAAAACATAAATCACTAAAATAATAATCGGCATCTTTATGTTGGCTAAATACACCTACATGTTCAATCAAACTGAGGCATTTTCCCAGTGGATTAAAATGTTTTTGGAGAAGTAGTCCAAATTGGGATTAAGAGCTTATTTAAAAAAAGGTGTCTTCAAGAGTTCGTAGGGGGTCTGCTGGCATGTGGACATAGGAGAGAGGAGGGGAGGGGAGGGGAGAGGAGGGGAGGAAAGGAGGAAGGGAAGGAGAGGGGAGAGCAGGAAGAGGAAAGATTAGGGGAGAAAAAGGGAGGGGAAGGAGCGAAGATAGAAGGGAGGGGGAGAGGAAGGAGAAAGAGAGAAGGTGGAGAGGGAGAGAAGGGAAGGGGAGAGGGAAAGAAGGGGAGGGGAGAGAAGGGGAGGGGTAGAGGTAGGGAAAGAGGAGAGAGAAGGGGGAGAGGAAAAGTAGGGGACAAAGTAGGGATAGAAGGGATGGGAGAGGAAGGAGAAAGAGAGAAGGGGAGGGGGAGAGGGAGAGAAAGGGAGGGGGAGAGGGAGGAAAAGAGGAGAGAGAAGGGGGAGAGGGAAAGTAGGGGAGGGGAAGAGTAGGAGAAGGGGGCGGAGAAGCAGAGGGGGAGGGGAAAGTCAATATAGACGTCCACTAATGATGGTATTTTTCAGTCTTTGGATTTTCTGTTTGATTAAGTTTCAAATGTCAGTGAATTGGAAAATGGGCATCGCAAGAAATGAGTCCCCAGTCCCAAATGTACTTGCATTTTTAAAATCTCTGGAAAGTTGGGAATTAGGCCTTAATTTGAGTTAAATACCAATTTTATGCTGGAATTTCCCTTCGACTTCAGGAACTTCCATTAATCAGGAACATCTGCAAAAATGTCGTGGAATTATTTGGCAGCGAGACCGGTGCTTGGAAATTTATAGGATAGGCCTTTATTATGTTATGTTCCAACAAATTTTCTGAACACCCTACCTAAAAAAAAAATTAAGCACGTCTATCAGAAGAGGAGGGAGGTATAGGCTAAAAAAAAGACACAGTGTGATAAAATGCAATATTCAAACAATATTTAATATCAATTCACTGACCGTTCACTAATCATTATTTTTTTATTTCAGATTTTTGTGTGGAGAGGCAGCGCCTTTTCAGCGTGGTTTTGCCAGAATTGCAATATCAGTTTCGACCTCAAGGCATTGAAATCATTTTTGTAGACGGACAGGGAAGCAATTTACAGGACAATTTACTTTACAATTCTCTACTGAACGCTCATTTGTTCACTGATCAACTAAAAGAAATCTCGGAATGCCACAGACAATCACCGAGCTGTTTTATGTTGGTGAGTATATAAACATGTATATTTTAAGGATTCTAATACATTCAAGCAATTTAGGTCTTCAGTAACCTTTAGCAACCTTTTTCGTGTAATTGCGATCTCCTCTTCGGAGAATAAAGGTGCGTTTACTAGTGAGATTAACTCTCGCGAGTTGCTCTCCATGGCTATTCATATAGAACTGTTACACACTCCCCCTTTTTATTGTTAAAGGTTACTTCCAGTTGGGGGTGGCTGTGTAACATTCAATGTGCGATATTGTCATAATGTCTTAAGTTATTCCGACATCATCTGGTGAAATCACCAAAATGATTAACATGGCTCTCTGATTGGTTTTTATGGGGGTCCAGCCTGGTGGCTAAACCCTTTTATACCAACACTGAGTCCAGTTGGAGTCAAAAACAGGGGGAACCTATGCCCCTCTGTTGGGTCCACAATGGGACTCCAAAACACCCAACAGGATAGTTTTTTTTTGTTGTGTTTTTTCTTTTCTTTTTTTTCCCCACGGCCTCCTTTCTTGGGCCACTACAGAATGCTCTCGCGAGCTATCTCAAAATCATGTCCACTTGGAAAATCGCAGAGAGTATATATTAAAGATGGCTAGCATGATGATTGTTTGTTTGTTTGTTTGTTGATTTTTAATGTTGGCCTATTTCTGCAACACGAGGGCTAAACACCAACGCCAGGGGATGGGCCTTCAA
>JAQGBW010005337.1:0-12167 GCA_034698625.1 Julus scanicus
TAGTCCCCAAGACCTAAAAGCATTTAAAAAATGGTCCCCAAGTCCTGAAACCATTTGCAAAATAGTCCCCAAGACCTTAAAGCATTGAAATATGGTCCCAAAGACCTTAAACATTTGCAAAATGGTCCATAAGATCTAAAAGCATTTGAAATTAGGTCCCCAAGACCCACAAATTCGTTTAATGAAAAAAAAAATGATGCAATGCACTACGGAAGTTTCAATTTTCCGGTAAAACCGTATTTTTGGATCCGCTATTTTGCGGTCTTGTCAAAAGCAACGGCACGCGTGTCCTTCGTCCAAAAAATAACCGATTAGCCGAATGTGCCGTCATCGGCAGGTTTTGCGTAATTGATGGCGGTGACTCCGCAGCACCTTGGCACGCGCGCGATCCATCATCGTAGAGTAAAGAAAGAAAAGCTGTTGCTCATCGTTCGACGTTTCGTTTGTCCGCATTGTCCTCTTCTCTTACTTACGCAGGCAGCCTCCGAACACGTGTCGGAACCATCGGGCAAGACGCCACCGGATCGAGCCTCCGTCATTGGCTCGCTACAAATAGTTCGAGGGTCAGCTTTTTTTCTTTTTTTCTCCTCGGACAATATATAAGTCCGGTGCGGGGTTCTCGTCTCTTAGTGGTTCTCTCGAGGTTCGATCGCGGCTTTAGTTTGGTCTCTTGTTCCCGAACGGATCGTGATTTTTTGATCTTTTTTTTTTGTTTAAGGTAAGAACCGTAGCCGTAAAAGAGAGGGTGGTTTCGATGTAAGTGCGGCGAGGCCGTGGTTGAGGATATTTTTACTTTTTGCCGCTTTCGGTGGTGTTTTGCGACCGGAAATGTGGAAATGTTTCTTCACGTTTGCGGTTTTTTTTTAAAACTTTCTAAACTTGAATGTTCGGTAACAAGTTTTTGAAAAAGGAAACGTTTTTCAAATTGTGGTTGGTGGTTTTTAAAAATTTCCAAAATACAAATTTCTGCTAATTTTTTAAATTGTGTTTTTAGATTTTTTGAAAACTGCAATATTCTTTAATTTATGCCATTTTGAAATTTTATGATCACATTTACTGAAATTGTTTCATAATTTTGAAGATATAAATTATTTTTTGAACGTTTTGAAACTTGGAAATGGGTTTTTTAAATTCCAATGTTTTGAAATTGCTTTTCAAGTTTAGAAATGCGAATATCTGAATTATGATGTTTTGAAATTTTCTGAAAATGTGAATTTTGTTGAATTTGTGTTTTTAAATTTTTTTTAACATTTTTTTTGAAAATGAAAGTATAAAACTCGATCGCATCGCCGTAAAACAAAATCCCTGAACATCACGCTGTTTTCAAAACTTTAAAAAGATGATTTCAACATTTGCTTTTAAGTTTGTTTCGCAGTTTTTAGTTTTATCTAGTTTCTGAATTCTTAGCTCTTTAAGTTTCTTAAATTTTTTCAAAATTTCTTGAATTCTTGGAAATCTAATTTGAAATTCGGATGACACGACATTCACCTTCACGGTCGTAAAAGCTACAAATTTTTTGAAAATTACAAATGTTTAAAAACCTTTTAAAATCTTGAAAACAATTTCAGATATTCAAATAGTTTTAAAAGTAAAACTTTTAAAATTATCAGTGTTTTGCGTGTGTTGGAATTTTCTACTTTTTTATCCGATGCCCCGGAATTCCAGATCCACCTGTTGGGACCACCTATTTTTTTCATTTTCGTAAGTTACGAGCGAAAGCTTACGCGTGTGCGTCAAACGTCTGTTTTCGGTTGCCTCGGCAACTCCGCTCCGGCATCCTCTTAAATGTCAAGAGATGCTCGGCTAATGCGGCGTACGATGATGATGAAATGATGAACTTTTACGAGTCAAATATTCAGACATCGATTTTTCCTTCCGACGTTTAATCAAAAGCGTACGTAATTGATCGCGACTGAAAGTCTCGATACGAACACAGTTTACGAGAAATATGCCGGAAGCTCTGTTTTAGGGCTTAAGTCCGACGTGTTGCCGAATCCGTGCCATTTGAGATCAAATGCCCGATGTTCGAAGGACTGTCGTGTACATATTTTGGGAGATTTGGTCATAATACTGATTTTTTTATTTTTTCTCACCAGTTCCGTTCCACAATTTTCCAACGAGGATGTCTAATGGCTACCACGTGTCCGGCAGTGCTGAAATAATAACTTCCACGAACGGCCACAGCAACGGGCTCAACAACGCCACCAATGGCCGCGGGCAGCAAGACGTGCACCACGTGCTGGTCACGGGCGGAGCGGGATACCTGGTAAGGGTGAAAGGGCATCAGGAAATTTAGAAAAACGATGTGCGGCGTTAGGGTCTTTTGATTTTTTGGGAGGAGCGGGATTCCCGGTTAGGTCAAAGGGCATCTGGGGCTCAGGGAGCGGGATTCCCGGTTAGGTCAAAGGGCATCTGGGGCTCTGGGAAGTTGTTTCCGGGTGTTGGTGTTAGGGTCTTTTGATTTTTTGATGGGAGCGGAATACCCGGTTAGGTCAAAGGGCATTCAGTACTCTGGAAAGCGGTTTTGCGACTTTTTGTTTTGTGCCTTAATATCTTTTTATCTCGACTCTTTTAAGGGTTCGACCATGGTACCCATGCTGCTGCGGCAGGGATACGAGGTGACAGTCTACGACCTGTTCAACTGGGGCATAGGACCGTTGATACCCCACGTCTCGGACCCATTCCTCCACCTGGTGAAGGGAGACGTAAGAGACGAGAAGCTGTTGGCAAAGACCATGAAGAACGTGGACGCGGTCATCCACCTGGCGGCCATCGTTGGATATCCTGCCTGTGACCGCGATCCAGAGGCAAGTTTTTTTTCGAGGTGGTCCAAAAGCGGAAAAAACTGCGGATGCCTCTTTTCCTTCTGTATCCTCCTGTATTCCTTCTGCATCCGGCTCTAGGTCCTAATCCGTGTTTTTCCTTCTTTGTCCCGCAGGAGGCGACGTCCATCAACGAGGGCGGCACGAAGAGCGTGGTGGACCTTCTGAAGCCCCTTCAGAAGATCATCTACGCGTCGACGGGCTCCTGCTACGGGGCCGTCGAAAGCGGTCTTTGCACGGAAGACACGCCCATATCCCCGCTGACCCACTACGGGCGCACCAAGGCGGGCGGCGAGCGGCTGGTCCTCGAACACGGCGGCGCGGCCCTTCGACTGGCCACCGTTTTCGGCGTGTCGCCCCGCATGCGCCTCGACCTCCTCATCAACGACCTGACGCTGAGGGCCCTCCGAGAACGCCGCTTCGAGCTGTACGAGGGCAGCTTCCGCAGGACCTTCTTGCACGTCAAGGACATAGCGCGCGCCTTCATCTTCGCCCTGCAGCACTACGAGGACTTCCGCGGGCAGGTCTTCAACGTGGGCGACGAGCGCATGAACCTGTCCAAGATGGAGGCCGCTGCCGAGATCCAGCGTCTGGTGCCGCAGCTGGAAGTGGCGGAGTCCGGGACCGGAGAGGACAAGGACAAGAGGGACTATGCCGTGTCCTACGCCAAGATCAGAAAACTGGGATTCCAGGGCACGGTGTCGATAGAGGAGGGCATCGAAGAGCTCGTCAGGGTTCTGCCGCTCATGAGCCCCAGGGAAGTCAAGGCCAGCAAGAATGTCTAACGTGCCCCTTTTTACCCGATGGAGGGATGATATCTATCTTTCTTTCCCCCGTCCCTCCTCGGCAAAATTGCTTTTTGGGACCCCTTTTCATCTTCTCTCTTTATCTCTTTCTCTCGGACCGCTTTTCTACGAGTCCTCGATGGCCCTTTGACAGTCGTGCAACGTATACGTATCTGCTGCTGCCGCTTTGAGGTGCAAGGGCCCCTAGACGTGCCGAATGAAGGGCTCGGAGTGTCGCGGCACACATTGGACGTGGCGATAAAATTGACGTGGCGCATTGGACAATGGGCTAAGAGTGTCGCGGCACAATCAGCACGGGGAACAAATTGTCGAGGCACGCGGTAAACTTGTGTCCGAGATCCACGAGGCACGTGATTGGAAAAGGGGCAGAAAGTGTCGCGGCACACATTGGACGTGGCGATAAAATTGACATGGCGCATTGGACAATGGGCCAAGAGTGTCGCGGCACAATCAGCACGGGGAAGAAATTGTCGAGGCACGCGGTAAACTTGTGGCCGAGATCCACGAAGCACATTGGAAAAGAAGCCGAAAGTGTCGTGGCACACATTGGTCATGGCGATAAAATTGACGTGGCGCATTGGACAATGGGCCAAGAGTGTCGCGGCACAATAAACACTGGAACAAATTGTCGAGACACGGGGTAAACTTGTGGCCGAGATCTACAAGGCACATTGGAAAAGATGCCGAAAGTGTCGCGGCACACTCGAGCGTAGATCTACGGCTTGTCGAGGCACAACGAGCAGTCTGAAATTGTCGCGGCACATTGGACCCTGCGGTGAAAGCGGACTAATAGAGAAAGAGAAGAGAGAGAAGATGGAAGATTAGTTTAAAATCTCGCCGTCGTCGCCATTTTGAGTTTATTTTTAACCGCCCGCAGAATGGATTCGCAACGGCGACGGAATGTAAAAGTCGGCCGTCAGGAGGTTAGAAGCAGAGTGGCACACAAGCTCTCGTTGGATATTTTTGGAGGCTACGGCTGCGCTCGTTTCGGTATTGTTGAGTTTATACGCAGGGTGGCACACTGCTGCTTATTAGCCAAAATCGAAACTTCCGGACGGCCCGTTAGACCCTTCGATACGAATTTTGCCACCAGGGGCCGAACGCAGCAGCCCCTCGAATACTTAGGGCCCATTTTTGCCTATTCTAGTCTCGAGATGGCGCTCGCGTGTCCCGTACGTTACGCTTTTTCTGTGATTTTTCGTTTAATTTTTTCCGGTGGGCTTTTTTTCAGTATTTTTTTTTGTTGGGGGGAAACTTGGATGGAACTCTTTTTCTTCACGTACTTTACCTCAAAATGTATTTTTTTTCGTTCTTAATTTCTGGGTTTGTGGGGATTTTTTTTTTCGGACCGTCGAGGAGAGTTTTTTTTTATCGCTGCGAAAGGTTTTTGGGGTTTGCGTAAAAAACCCGTATTTTTGTATCAGCGTTTTAATTATTCATCAACCGTGTGAGAACGTAAACAAATTGTAAATTTAAAATATATTATAAGGAATAAAATGTATCTAACATAGATTTTGTCTCTATTTACTTGAAAATAAGTTGACTTTGACTATTTTGGGTTTTGTGACACCTTGTAAAACAAATTTGAGACATGCTGTATAAATTCGTCCAGATACAGCAGCGTCGTTGCATATCGGAAGCTAGACGCAGAATGACACACGATGCATTAAATTCAAGTTTAAAACATTCAAAATTGGTAAAAATATCGCGTTTTAAGTTGCGGTTTTTGGTTTTTAAAACTCGTAATGATCTCCTCTTTCAAAAACGTCAATTAAATCAATAATTTAAAATTTCTCAATTTTTTAATCGCAGTGTTTTATTGCAGTTTATAAAAGAGGAGGTCGTTATGAATTTAAAAACCTAAAAAACTCGACGATAAATGCATTATTTATGATAATTATCAAGCAATTAAACTTTTAAATAATGCAAATTTCAGCTTATTTTATCGTTACTAGATGGCGCCACGATCCAGCGTTGTTCCCACTGGCGCATACGTTTTACTTGGTTAGGAAATACGCGGTCATTAAATAGCGTGCTGCCACGTTCTGCGATCCCATTATCGGTTTATTATAAACCTTTTTAAACTTCACATTCACTAATTAAAACTAATTTAACTAAAGTACTTGAATTATTGTAGTTATAATCTCGCTTATGAAACACATTTTACTCTTAATTAACATTGACAACGTTTATTAGCCAAGTATTCCCGTTTAGAGAATTACGGAATGCGCAACTTGACAGCATGACCTATAGCCCTACATGGTTAGGATCGCTAGCCGTGTTCCAATCCTAATCTGTTCTAGTTGTGATAGTGGTGTCCTAGGAGGAGGTTCTGTTTTCGAGGAGTACTGCTTGTATATTTTCGGCTTTTGCGAAATGACGACGTCGACTCAGGTTAGTTACATTTTTATTTATTTATCCCCACTTTTTAACGATCTTAAATTTCCAATAACCTGCATGTTTTTTGTTATATTTCACCTCCTGTTATGCAGTTTTTCGATAGGCCTAACACAAAAAAAAAAATTCCATCATCGGACTTTAGAACATCTCTTTAATGTCTCCAAATTGTTCTCAATTAATCAATTAATCCTTTTTTTGTGTGTGTCAGTTAGTGTCAACATCCAAATTTCATTTTGTTTTTGTATCAACATAAATTTCCGAGAAATCTTTTAAAGCCAAAAACGTCTTTTACAAACTCCGTATTTTGATAACAATAACAAACCAATGTTCCATCGGACTTGACCAACGTTCGGAAAACAAGAAACTTGACTAAATTTAAGTGTTATTTTAAACCTAACATGTTAATAAGAGTGCTAAAGGTTGAAATATTTATTTTTGATAAAGATCGTGATTACAAACGTAGGTCTATCGAGGTTACGCAGATACGTTTTTTAGGGTGCAAACGTGATGTAATGGTTAAGGTATTTCTATGGCATTCGTGACCTTTGACACTTCTTTGAACTTTGACCCTCCACCTTATACTTGGATTAAATATCATGTGGTCCAAAGTTTGGCAAGTTGATAATTAATCCAACTTTCTTTAATTATTAATAAATTTTTAAACAAGATGGATTTCAACTTTGTTGAAAATCCGATGAAATCCATTTCGTGACCTTGTGGTTTTTGTAAACCTGTTAAGTCATTGATAATTAATACAATATTGAATTTCACCATGGTTTAAAATCCATTTCGTGACCATGTTTTAGTTTTAAACCTGTTAATTCATTGATAATAATCCAAGTTTGGATTTCACCTTGGTTAAAAATCCGATGAAATCCATTTCGTGACCATGTTCTTTTTTAAACCTGATAATTAATACAAGAATGGATTTCACCTTGGTCAAAAATCCAATGAAATCAATTTCGTGACCATTTTTTAATTTTAAGCCTGTTAATTCATCGCTGATTAATCCAAGAATGACTTTTACCTTGATTAAAAATCCGATGAAATCCATTTCGTGACCATGTTTTAGTTTTAAACCTGTTAATTCATCGATAATAATCCAAGATTGGATTTCACCCTGATTAAAAATCCGGTAAAATCCATTTCGTGGCCATGTTTTAGTTTTAAACCTGTTAAGTCATCGCTGATTAATCCTAGAATGACATTTACCTTGATAAAAAATCCGATGAAATCCATTTCGTGACCATGTTTTTTTTTAAACCTGTTAAGTCATCGATAATTAATCCAAGAATGGGTTTCACTCTGGTTAAAAATCCGATGAAATCCATTTCGTGACCATATTTTTTTAAACCTGCTAATTCATCGATAATAATCCAAGATTGGATTTCACCCTGGTTAAAAATCGGATGAAATCTATTTCGTGACCATGTTTTAATTTTAAACCTGTTAATTCATCGATAATTAATCCAAGAATGGATTTCACCTTAGTTAATAAACCGATAAAATCCATTTCGTGACCATATTTTTTTTTTTTTTAAATCCAAACTTGTCAAATAGTTTTTTATCTGTTAACTTGTTATTTGGTGCAAATGTCCTTCCTGCGGATGTTTCTTAATCATATTTTAGCCTCCTTTATATTAATTAATTAGCCTCTATGTTCAACAATACGATGTTAATGATGTTAGTGACGTCATCATTAACATCGATACACGATTAAATCAAAAGTTCAATTGATTTCAACAGATATGCGAGTGTTAATGAACCAATTAAACTTGAATTAAAGTTGAATTAAACTTTAATTAAGCCTCAATTAAACGTTGATTAAACCGTGTGTTTGTGCATTCCTGTCTCGTCTCTCGTCTGCCGATGGTCCGACGTCTGGACCTTGACCTTAATTTAAATGTTTTTCGTGATCTGATGATATTTTAAGGGGATTTCCCACACTGAAAACCTCGCTTAAAGTTTTAAATAAGGATAACTAATTTATGCACGACCCCTGTTGCTAATTTTAACTCGTATTAACAAACATGCATTTATGAACGACCCCTTCTTGATTTCCAATTAAATCAACACTAATTCGCCATTTATGAACGACCCCTTCTCGATTTCCATCAAAATCAGCACTAATTCACCATTTATGAACGACCCCTTTCTCAATTTCCATTTAAATCAGCACTATTTCGTCGTTTATGAATTACCCTTTCTTGATTTCCATTAAAATCAACACTAACTTGTTATGTATGAACGACTTCTTCTTGATTTCCATTTAAATCAGCACTAATTCGCCATTTATGAACGACCCCTTCACGTTTTTCATTTAAATCAGCACTAATTCACCATTTATGAACGACCCTTTCTCGATTTCCATTTAAATCAGCACTACTTCGTCGTTTATGAATGGCCCTTTCTCAATTTTCATTAAAATCGACACTAATCCTTTTATGAACGACCCCCTTCTTGATTTCCATTAAATCGGCACTAATTCGTTATTTATGAACGACCCCTTCTCGATTTCCATTAAAATCAACCCTAATCCGTCATTTATGAACGACCCCTATTCTCGAGGACAGTTCATTAACGACCGTACGAAATGTTGGCCGAGGGTCAACCGCCAAATCCCGGAAACCCATTAAAAAAAAAAACCAAGATGGCCGTCGTATATAAACGTTGATAATTTGTGTTAACCCAGAAAAAGCGCGTTTCGCTCTACTTGCTATCTCTATTTTCAGCTGTTCTTCTTCTTCTTTCGTTGCCTGGGGAACGAAGATGCGAAAGAAGGAGGAGAAAGGGGAATTCCCTCCTCCTCCTTCTTTTCCCTTTGCATTTCTGTAGTCGAGTGTCAAGGTCTGGAAATAAATAAAAAAAAAAGCGTTTCACGGTAGCCAAAAGTTAAATTGAGATTTGGAAACATCGGTGTAAAAATCGGAATAAAATATCAAAATGTCGTCCTGCACGTGCGAGACTCGTATCGTCTATACTTGAAAAGATGGAAAATTGGTACTAGATTATCATGGAATTTGTACTAGATTATCATGGAATTTGTACTGGATGTAATGACATTTGTACTGAATACGGCGTAAACTATAGGTACAGTGGAACCACGTTTAACGAACGTCTCAGTTTGTTTACGTTCAAATCGGTTTACGGACATCACGTGTTGTTTCGCTTCACGAACGATGCTTCAGTTCACGAACATATTTCTCCGGACCACCGATCAAAGGTTGTTTTGACTAGTTCCGGCAGAACATCTTCGCTACGGATGAGTTTTACTAAATGCGAGAAACATCAAAAATATGTTAGAATTTCCAATTATTTAAAATTAAATCGATATTAGTTTCAAAGATATAGCATTGCAAATATGATTGCGCTATCGAGAGCACTCTCGAGAGTTACTCTCGAGAAATGGCTGCTTTCATATGCGCTGTCCATTTGAGAGTTCATTGGTTTCAACCGATTGCGCTATCGAGAACACTCGAGAGTTACTCTCGAGAGATGACTACTCTCAGAAGATTGTCCATTTGAGAGTTCATTGAAGAGTTACTCTCGAGAAATGGCTGCTCTCAGAGGATTGTCCATTTGAGATTTCATTGGTTTCAACCGATTGCTCTATCGAGAGCACTCTCAAGAGTTACTCTCTCGAGAGATGACTACTCTCAGGTGGTTGTCCATTTTAAATTTCATTGTTTTCAACAGGCAAAAGTGTGTCTCTCGTTTTGTCCACGCCATAACATGTAAAAACAAATTTTAGGACAAAGAACGCATTATTTGGATTTACATGAATTGCAATGGGAAAAATGGATTCAGATTACGAACAGAGTCAAGGAACGGATTAAGTTCGTAAACCGAGTTTCCATTGTACTCGATATGACGAGAAATCGATACTTAATCGAGGAAACCAATTTTCGATTGCGTTTTTATCTCTCATTTCGGCCCTTTTTTTCTACTACCGAGATGGAAAAATAATGATAATAAATAATGCATAAAATTCATCTATTGCAGAGGTTAATCCACTGTAATTTCGTTATATGATCGAGATATTAAACTTTTATTACCGAATATTTAGAAAAAATAAATTTCCGATGAAGTAATTTGAAAATTTGCTTTTTTTAGGTTTCGATGAGGTTTTTCTAATTAGCATTTTGAAGACATTAACACCCACGTGAGTCCTTTAAAGTACTGACTACACGTGGGTTATTATTTGGGGCCAAATTTCCCTTCGTCCCACATCCTCTCCCTCCTTATTTACCTGTGACCTGTTCAAAAAAACTGGACGCCTACATTAATTGTACTCAGATTAACTCTTCATCGCATCGGAATTTAGACATTTGCCTCGCAATACAGAAACATTCGCTGTCTCGGTCCATTATACTTTCAACCAGTGTGCCACGACAATTTCAGGCATTCTGTAGTGTGCCGTGAACTGAAAAAAGTTATTAAAACACGAGAATTATAATCAGGAACACTTATGAAAGTTAATACAAAAACATAATTTCAAGATGGCCGCCTATTATACGTATACTAGAATGGTAGGGTGACTCGACTTTTTTTTTAAATAAGGCGAATTAACCCTTTCGCGTGACATTTGTGTGTGCTTTTCTACGTCAAGGCGGCTTATTATTAGGTAAATGGTTTTGTTTAAAAATATTTAACTTATCAATTTAATGGCAGGGAGATTGTGCGGAGGAAGGTCGCTCTTTTATATTCCTTAGCCAAGGTGAAACGAACGTGGTTTTCGCCTTTTCTTTAGCTCCTGCCTTTATATTAATTATATAAAGCTTACATGCAATCCAGAGATGACGATCTTCGAAAATCGGCGTCAAATTTCTGTAAATTTCGCCGAAATATTAGCGTTTTTCGTAATTTTTTATGCGTGAAAAGAACAAATTTCGCAATTTGCCATCTTGAATTGACGTTCCACAAATGGAACGCCATTTTGTTCCATTTCGCGTCATGTTCCACCAGAGCACGAGAACAAGTTTGATAGTGATGCTAAAATGAACGGAGTCGGCCATCTTGGAACTCCCGATAATTTATGAATGGATATCTGGAAACACCCCTCTACTGATACCATTTGTATTAAAATTATTTTAAAGTTGTTATGCCAGAGTGTAAGCCGCCATTTTGGAGCTTGTCACGAGTTTCAACATGGCGACCTTATTATATCTGTAAACAACCACCGATTGAAACTAGCGATATTACGAGTATTTAGCCTTTCAAATAAGAGTATTTGTCCTATTAACGATGGCGTTAATTCAACGTGGCGACCTTATATCTGAAAACAACCAGCGATTGAAACTATTTATATTAAAATTATTTTGCTTTTAAATATTTTTAAACTAGAGTTTAGGCCGCCATCTTGGAGTTAAAGGCGAGTTTCAAGATGGCGGCTGTCATTTATTGTTTAATGTTTAAAAAGCTTATGCGAAACGCAACCATTTTCCTAAATTGATTAATTTCGAGTTTGAATTGGCCTTAATCTCTCCGTTAATTAAGCTTAATTGTCCGTTAATGTTGGCAAGTTAGCCAAAAAAACCTGTCATTAATTCTAATAAGAACGTTTAAATAATCGCCGATTCGTGTTTATTTATGATGACTCGTGTTCAAAGTTTCCTTTGTTAAATTCTGCTGAATTTCATAAAAAAAGGACGCTTATGATGATGATGATGAACAGTGCTAACCTGTGTGCGCTCTTATCGTTTTTAAACCTAACTCGCCTACCTTTTGTATTTTCATATCTCGCGTTTTTAGATAAACGTCAGATAACATTTTTGTTTCGTAATAAATGTGCTCTTAAACAGGCTACTCAATCGCTGTGAAAACTTCCTCATTTTGCCGTTTATCGTGAATTTTTATGCGTAAAATGAACAAATTTATCATTCCGCCATCTTGAAATGACGTTCCACGAATGGAACGCCATTTTGTTCCATTTCGCATCATGTTCCACGAGAGCACGAGAACAAGATCGGTAGTGATGCTGAAATGAACGGAGTCCGCCATCTTGGAACTCCCGATCATTTTTTTAATGGAGTAATGCAGTTGGTTTGGGCACGTAATGTACCTTAAGGGCCGGTTGCACCAATAAAGGTTAAGCTAAACCTGAGGTTAACCATGAGTTAACAACGGAAAAGCATTGCAC
>JAQGBW010005338.1:0-12167 GCA_034698625.1 Julus scanicus
GGACATTGGAGGAAGGATATAAGGACATTAAAGGAAGGATATAAGGACATTGAAGGAAGGATATAAGGACATTGAAGGAAGGATATAAGGACATTGAAGGAAGGATATAAGGACATTGAGGGGTTTGTGCAAGAGGACATTGAGGGAGGTACAACAGGACATTAAGAGATGTGCAAGAGGATATTGAGGGTCGATGTAAGGACATTGGAGGAAGGATATAAGGACATTGGAGGAAGGATATTAGGACATTGAGGGATGTGCAAGAAGACATTGAGGGATGTGCAAAAGGACATTGAGGGATGATGTAAGGACATTGGCGGAAGGATGTAAGCACAAGGGAGGAAGAATGTAGGGACATTGGAGGAAGGATTTAAGGACATTAAGGGATGTGCAAAAAGACATTGAGGGATGTGCAAGAGGACATCGAGGCAGGATGTAAAGACATTGCGGAATTATGCAAGAATATTGGAGGAAGGACGATCTCAATAGATGTGCGAGAGGATATTACAGAATAAAGCGAGGGCATAAAAATTGGACGGATGCTGGACAATGACGATGATTATTGCTCACCATGGTCTGGAAGCATGAGTGCAGCTGCACGAGGAAGGGTGGCTTGCTGGCCAGGGCTAGGACCCTCTTCTCCACCATGGTGCACTCGACGTCGTCGTCCTGGATGATGATGTCCTTCTTCAGGATCTTGATTGCGTACAGCTCGTCCGTGCCCTTGCGCTCGGCCAACATCACCTGGCGGGAAGACGGTCAGGAAGTGTCCTCTCCGACAGATTGATCGAAGAGCTCTGACGGAAGACTCACCTTGCCGAAGCTGCCCTTTCCCAGCACCATGAGGAAGTTGAAGTCGGAGGCCCTTATGACGTCCTTCTTGCCCATGTTGTGCGGGATGTCCTTGTTGCTGGTGCTCGGTGGCGCCCTCTTCGATATAGACGTCTTCTGCTTAGGGCGGTCGTACGGAAGGCCAAGAAAAGACGGAACGACACGTTAGAACGGCTGGAATTGCAAGATGGCCGCCGAGGAGACGCGGCAAAGATGTCGGTCTCCTTGGCTGACATCTTGGAAATACGATGGCAGGCAGCATATCTGTGAGCGCGACTGAGATGCAAAGGGCCTCTTGCGCGTGTTTCTCATCGGCAGCCACCATCTTGGAATATTTTGCGTTCTAGGGCAGGGTGTTCGGAGACTCAAGATGGCGTCCAAGAAGTTGCATGCTACACTCACAGACGCCATCTTGAAAAGTTTTTTGTTCTTGTCGCGCCGCTTAAGTTTTATTCGCGCGAAATCGTCTCGTTGGCCTCCATCTTGGAAGGGTTTAGAAACTCTTGATGGCGGACAAGAGGATGATGGCAACCAAGGAGAGGTATGCAATTGTTTTTTTTTCTTTGGCTGCCATCTTGGGAAAGCTTTAGTAACCAAAATGGTGGACAAGAATACATAGGCAAACCTTCCATCGGTTCGTTTCTTGGCTGCCATGTTGGGAGGGTTTAGCATTCAATATGGCAACCAAGGATACGTAGCCAAATTTCCCAAAGATTCTTCTCCTTGGCAGCCATGTTGAGAAGGATTTGGATACCAAGATGGCAGCCAAGGATACGCAGTCAAGTTTTTAAGATTCTTGGCTACCATTTTGGAAGGGTGTAGTAACCAAAATGGCGGACAAGAGTACATGGCCAAACTTTCTAAAGGTTCTCCTTGGCAGCCATGTTGGTGGGGTTTGATACCAAGATGGCAGCCATGCATACGTAATCAAATTTTTAAAAGATTCTCAGCTGCCATTTTGGAAGAGTTTAGCATTCAAGATGGCAGCTATGGATACGTAGTCAAATTTTTGAAAAATTCTTCTTCTTAGCAGCCATTTTGGAAGGGTTTAGCATTGAAGATGGCGGCCAAGGATATGTAGTCGAATTTTTCAAAGATTTTTCTCCTTGGCAGCCATGTTGGGAGGGTGTATACTAACCAAAATGGCAGACTTCTTCTTGACTGCCATGTTGGGAAGGATTTGGATAGCAAGATGGCAGCCGAAGATACGCAGCGACGCGTGACGACACAAACACGTAACGGTGCTACGACAAATAGCGAACATTTAGCGCGAGAGGGCGCTGATGTGGTTTTTTTTTAACGCGATTGATTGGATTATTATTATTTTTTTTGAATAATTATGTGATGTGTGATTAATCGCTCGATTAAAAGTGCAAAATGGGAAGAAGAGAATAAAGGCTAAAAAGAAAGAGGGCACGTGTGCGTGCGAAAGCGGGAGAGCGCCGTAGAGGGCGCTACCAAACATATACGAAAGCGTGATTGGCTTTAATATTAGGATGGCTTACTTTGATGTTCGTGCTTTTCCTTCCCTGGAGAAAAAAACAGGAAGGAAAAAGAGAGAAAAAAGACAAACATGGAGAAATGGATGAAACGGATGTGCGGAAAAAAGAAACGGAAGTGAACGAGATTAAGAGGACACTCGGGGAAGCCATTCGAAAAGAAAGTCCTTTTCGAATGGCGCCTTCGTGAGCGGAACAGGGGCCCGTACGCGTACGACTGTTTCGTATAAATGGATACCGTTGAAATGTGGAAACTTTGTTTGGGGCAAGTTAGGGCCCACTAAGGAAGTCTTAAAGCGGGTTTTGGTGGGGCCTTTATCGGAAAGTGGTCGATAAGCTCTCATCGGTCATGTTGCGATGACTAGCTGTGGGGTGACTTCGGGGCACTCTTTAACCTAAGTCGCCTTTGGGCCCTTAAACCTCAACCAACGATAACTTTGGGGCCAGTCATCGTTTTGGTCGCTCGGAATGTCGTAAGGCAGGTTTCGATGGGGCCTTTATCGGAAATTTGTAGATTCGTGTTCTTCGGTCCTGTTCTGATGACTTGCCAAAAATGTCTTTTTTTTTACTTAATTCAGTCACATCGGGTGACTTTGGGGCCCTCTTAAGCCTTAGTCGCCTTTGGGCCCTTAAACTTCAACAACAACTTAGGGGCCACACATCGTTTTGCGCACTCGGAATGTTTTAAAGCAGGTTTCGGTGGGGCCTTTTTGGGCCAGCGGTAGATTCCACACTCATCAGTCATGTTCCGATGACTTCCCAAACATTTCCTGTGTTTCCTCGTAAAGGAATTCTTGAAAAGTACCCTTGAAAAGTAAGGACCTAAGTGTTTTCGTAATATCTTTTGCCGGGGAAAGGTCCAAAGCAGCTGCCCTAAAGCATCCACATTTTACGGTATCGAAATCGATGTAACAGAACGTCGTTTACGAAAGGGCCCGTGCGACCGCTTGCCCTTAGCGGCACTACTAGGTTAGGATTTGTGCATTTTTATCTGGTTAGGATTTTAGAACACGTTCTTTTTAGTTGTACGTTTTTAAGAATATCCAAATATGTGGTTTAGTTGTTTTTTAATCGTTATATTTTATGGTTTAAGTTTCAAAAGGGTTCGGGGGGGGGGGGTCAGGGGTCAGTGACTGTTTACATTGTTTTAAAGAGTCATGGGGCTAGAGGGTGAAAGGATTAGGGGTCACGGCGAGTGAGAGAGAGGGTGTTTAGGAGCATCTCAATGAAGAGTCAAAGAAATGAGGAAAGGTCAGGGGTCGAGAGACACGTTTAAGGAGTCGTGGGCTAGAGGTCAGGAGAGGAATCAGAGGACCGAGGGGTTAGGAGTCATGGCGAGGGAGAGAGAAGGGGGTGTTTAGGAGCAGCTCAATTAAGCCTAAGGAAAGGTCAGAGGTGAAGAGACAAGTTTAAGGAGTCGTGGGCTAGAGTTCAGGAAAGAACCGGATGTCAGAGGATGAGGGGTCAGGGAAAGGAGATGAGGGGTGAGGGGGTCAACTATTTCTACAGACATGTTTAAGGAACCATGGGGCTGGCATGGGACATTAAGCCTAGCTCAGAAGTTAAAAGGGGTCAGAGGTCAAAGGCTAGGGTTCAGTACCTAGGGGTCAGAAGACGAGGGGCCCAATGTGCAGGTAAGGGTTAGACGGGGATAAGTTAAGGGTCATGGGTCATTGGACCGGTCTTACAAGTTAAGAGACCATTGCAGAGGAGTTATAGGATAGGGTTCAGCAGTCATAGGTCAGAGGTCCAAGGCCAAAGAACAGAAGCCAAAGTGTCATAAGGCTGGGGACCAGGAGTCATGGAATAGGGTTCAGAAGCGAAGGGTCAGAGGAAGAAGGAATTCTCAGGGGTTAAAGGTCCTCGGGCTCAAAAGCTTGGAAGTAGTTGAACAGGGTCAGGGGTCAAATGCTAGGGTTCAGGACCCAGGGGTCAGAAGACAAGTGCCAGGCACAGTTGAAAGCTCTGGGTTAGATGAAGATAAGTTAAGGGTCATGGGTCATTGGACCGATCTTAGAAGTTGAGAGATCATTGCAGAGGGGTCATAGGATAGGGTTCAGTAGTCACGGGTCAGAGGTCCACGGCCAAAGAACAGAAGTCAAAGGGTCACAGGCTGAGGACCAGGAGTCATGGAATAGGGTTCAGAAGCAAAGGGTCAGAGGAAGATGGAATTCTCAGGGGTTAAAGGTCGTCGGGCTCTGCAGCTCGGACAGGGGCCAAGATGAAGAGGTCCATATACTAGGAGGTTGTGTGGGGAGCGTGAACATGTGTGGTGTCGTTGATCTCTCACCCGCATCTGGTTGTTGAGCTCGGCGATGTCGGTGCCCTCTGGCGGCACGGGCACGTTGTAGAACTCGCCTTCCTCCTCGGTGAGCAGCTTGAACCAGCCGTCCACGGGGTTCTTGATGATCTCCGAGATGCCGAACGACAAGGAGCCCATGAAGTCGTTGCGCGACGTCCGGTCCCAGTCCCAGATCTCGATCAGCAGGCGCCGGTCCTTGTCTTCGGGCTTCAGGTCGCTACGAGAAAAAGCGGAGAGAGTGAAAAGGGGGCCCCCGCCACCAGCGCCTCTGGTGAGGATACTCACAAGGTGAGGGTCTCGTGCCACACTGGGTTCAGGTTGGCCTTGATGGTCTTGGTCTTTCTCTTGCGCACGCTGTCCGAGTCTGGAATCAGCTTCATTTTGACGTAGGGGTCGCTCAGGCCGTTCGGGTCCATCGGGATCAGGTTCCTCGCCTGCCGAACTGTGTTAGGGCACAAAACCAGAGAGATCATCGGATAAGATAATGGGGCACTTTCGAGTTAAGATAAAGTGATGGGTGTGACGTGATTTTGTAACAATCGTGGTGACTTTCGGATCGTTATGGTCGCTTGCTCATCACATTGTGATGACTTTCTGATCACTTAGTGATGACTTTATGATAACAAAGTGATGACTTTTTGATCACGTAGTCTGATTACAAAGTGATGACTTTCTGAGTGCCTAGTTATGGCATTCTGATCACCAAGTGGTGGCTTTAAGATCACATAGTGATGACTATCTGTTCACAAAGTGATGACTTTCTGAGTGCCTAGTTATGGCATTCTGATCACAAAGTGATGGCATTCTGATCACTTAGTGATGACTTTCTTACCACAGAGTGATGACTTTCTGATTACAAAGTGATGACTATCTGTTCACAAAGTGGTGACTTTCTGATCACATAGTGATGAGACTTTTTTGATCACAAAATGGTGACATTCTGATGATGAGTGACTTTACGATCACGATGTGGTCATTTTTGCGTGTTGTGTGCTCTCACAGTGATTACTTGCCAACCACAATGACTGCTCAAATTGTAAACACTTTGTGAACACTGAACATTTTATGAACACTTCATGAACACTTTGTGAACACTGAACACTTCGTGAACACTTAATGAACACTCCGTGAACACTGAACACTTCGTGAACACTTAATGAACACTTCATGAACACTGAACACTTTGTGAACACTTCATGAACACTTCATGAACACTCCGTGAACAATGAACACTTCATGATAACTTTATGATCACTTCGTGAACACTGAACACTTTGCGAACACTTTATGATCACTGTACGAACACTTTGTGAACACTTTGACCACGAAGCAGTTACTCTTTATCAGTGTTTACTTTCTAATCCCAATTTTTGTATATTTCTGTGATCACAATGTCACCCAACTCGCGATCCCAAAATGACGTATGCTATGTTTGTGATGTTTGTGTTGAGTGTTTGCGTTTCACCTTCTGCCACCAGTTTGTTGTTGATGGCCTGTATCTTCATCTCGATGCGTCCCCTTCTCTCCGTGTGATCGCAACCGCACAGATTAGGAACACTTTCTTGACATCTCTTGTGAACGTTCATGTCACACGCTACAAAAAAACAAAACACATTGTTTGAGGCATATTTGTGGGGGGGGGGGGGACAGGAGGGATGTTCCGGATGTGCGAGAGGGGGCGCCACCGTTAATTGCGAAGGGCGTGCCCGGTTAACGAGGGGCATTTTAGTTAATGAACACGGCGCGCGTTTGATTTCCCCGGGGGCACGTTGACCACTCTCTCTCTCTCTCGAGGTCCCCCGGGGGGGAGTCACGTGCTCCGTTTCATCGCTTTAAGGGATTTTCCCTTTTTGTGTTTGCACTCACATTCGCATTTGACCCCTTGGTGGATGACCCCGTAGAGCAGCGAGCCGCAATGGTCGCAGAAAGTGGGGCTGCTGTACGTGTGAACTTTGAACTTGTGACGGGTGCGGAAGTCCTACAAAACACACAAAAAAAGGTGATTTTGGCCCGATGGATCATCATTCGATGGATGGATGGATGATGAAAGGTGGATGGATGGGAAGATGATGATTCTAAGGATGAATGGATGGATGAAGGGTGATGGATAACCTGGAATGATGGATGGATGGAAAGACGACTGGCAGAGTGGATGATGATTCTAAGGATGGATGGGAAGATGACTGGCCAAGTGGACGATGATGATTGCAAGGATGGATGAATGATGAAGAGTGAATAGATAAACTGGAATGATGAATGGATTGATGGATGAATGGGAAGATGATTGGTAGAGTGGATGATGATTTTAAGGATGGATGGATGATGAAAGGTGGATGGATGGGAAAACAACTGGCCAAGTGGACGATGATGATTGTAAGGAAGGATGGATGGATGGATGGATGATGAAGGGTGATGGGATAAACTGGATGGATGGGAAGATGATTGGCCGAGTGGATACTGATTGCATGGTTGATGAAGAAGGATTAATGGATTAACTGGAATGATGGGTGGATGGATGGGAAGATGATGGGCCTAGTGGTTGATTGTAAGGATGGATGGAATAATGGAGAGATGGATGGGAAGATGATTGGCCGATTTGATGATGATGATGATGATGATGATGATGATGGGTGAATGATAATGATGATCGAATTGATAAATGGGTATGATTATGGATGGATGGATGGATGGATGATGGATGATAATGATAAAGGACGAATGGATAAATGGGAATGATAATGGATGGATGGATTGATGGGTGGAGGATGAAGAGATGATGGTTACAATGAATGAATGAGGATGGATGATAATCATGTTCATGGTGATGAGGATGAATGGATGATAGATAAATGAGATGAAAAGAATGAGGACGAATAGCTGGATGATGAAGATGATGATGCTTAAGGATGAATGGATGAAATGGATGGGCGATTGGATGGCGGCGAGGTGGTCACTTTGCCTGGGGTGACCTTTGACCCACTCACGTCCGAATCCGGCCCTTTGTCCGCTCCGGGACACTTGAACGTGACGTACTCATGGCAACGCTTGTGGACGACGAAACTACAAACTGAAATAGAATCACATCGAATTAATAAGGACGAATGGGCCAGCTGCCGTTATAAACGAGACAAAATGGCGGCTTACTTTGACATTGATATCCCTGTTTTCCGAATCCCCTGAAAAAGAAAAAAAAGGGTTATTAACTGAGGTCAAAGTTCAATTCGGCGAATTAACAATAAGAAGATTGACTTATGATGACTTTAAGTATAGAGTAAAAGAAAAAAAAACGGGTCGTAAATTAATATAAATCAAGGCCGCGTCGTGCAATCATTGGATCGAAAGGGTAGCTCGAAAAAACTTACGAAAAAAAGCCCTCAACGAGCGGACTCTGACGTCATAGGGCTAGTGGTGGAACAAGAACGCGCGGTTTACAGCTGCCTGCGTGGTTAGGGTTTCGAGGATCACGTGCGAAGATGGATCGCGTGACACGCGACGTACGTTCCAAAGAAATAAGAACAAGGTATAACTAGGTATAATACCCGCGTTGCACGTGTTTTGTTGGCTCGGATTAGGAATTGGAGGATAGCGCGTGCCGCCTGCCACGAGCGAAAATATGGAACGCGCGTAACCGTGGCAAAAGAATAATAATGTTGTTATTATATAATATCTAACTAGTATAGCACGTGCTTTGCTGCCTGCCTGGTTAGGGATTCGCGGGAATTTCTCACGCGCGTGTATCCGTGGCACGCGACGTAAGAATTGAGGTGGAAGGGACGTCCCCTCGCGCGTTTCCGGTTGAGGATGGCTACCCGGGTGAATGCGATATATCGATCCCTGCGCTCGAGGCGAGAGAGTTTAGAAAATGACTTTGATTGATTATGGACTTTATTGTGCTCCTTGTTTATTCGTGTTGATGATCTGCCGTTAATCCGTTTCTCCAATTTTCGATTGAAATCCGATTTTCCAAAGTGCATTTTTCGCTCGTTTTCTCGGATTATAGGTCCTAAACTCGAGCGCATGCAGGAACTCGATTTACTCGCTTACATACTCGAGGACATGTGTACTCACTCGGCCCATGCATTGCGAGTGCATTGTACTCGTTACTCAAAGTGAAGGTTGGGAGGCCCCATGCCTCCGTGTGCCCTTATGTTGGACGCTGCGAGGGAGACGACGCCATATGTTCATCGATTGGCGGCTGCCAATAACAACAAAAGCAGGAGAAGAAGCAGCAGCAAAATTGACGACGATAATAACCGTATTAATAACGATCATATTTATATGTGACATAAGGGCGCTGATGAGGGGGCGCCACCGTCGAGAAGGGGCTCAACGACACCCTAAAAATGCCATCACGATGCGTGGGTTGCACTTTTATGGCTTTTAATTGGGATTAGAGACCAGACTGGGGGTTTAGGAACTTAGGATTAGGACCTTAATTGTAAAGGTATACTTGAGAATTAAGGCTGGGAGAAGCCCCGAGTCTACGATGATACCTATACTTATGAAAATCAGGGAAATGGGCTGGAATTGTATCCCCTCTTTGTGAATTTCGTCTTGTGAACTTGTCTATATATAAAAGCATGTTTTTCACCAGTCCCGAGCGTATGCATTTAGGCAGGTTCCACCGTAGTGTGGTACTAATTGTGAGAGGGGTCCTTGAAAACAATTCGACAGTGTGACAGTCCATACATGGGGCAGGCAAAACCTTGGCATTTACATATTTAAAGTCCGTTTTCCGATCTATCCATAGATATACTGTATAAACTTGGAACAAAATAAGTGCTGTATTAGATTAGAGGGTTTTTCTTCCCACACGGGAATAGACAACATGGTAATAAAAATGGCGTTGGTTCGGGTGCGTATATACCCTGTTCTCTATGCTACGTTTCAAAGGTTTGGGGATGCGCTGTGATGGTTGCAGGAATAGCGATTTCATCTGATATAGTATATATATTCCCCAAACCCGTAAAACGTTTCGCATCAGATTGTAAGCGAAAAAGCAGGTCGCTATATAGAACGTAAAAAAAAAGCAGCAACAACCTTCGCGAATCGACCTGTTGAGGAGGAGGAGAAGAAAACCAACTGATGCTGCTGCTGCTTTCACTCGCTTTCACTTAGCCAACATTTCAACCAAATCTCGACGCGTAATTCATACATTTTTCTTCTGCTTCTCCTTCTTCATCTTCATCTTTTTTCGCATAAATTTACGTTAACACCAAAATGGCGGATCGAACACTCTTCAATGTTGTTCTTATTTCCCGATTTTGGAACGCGGCGTTCCACGGTTGCCACGGTTACGCCGTTCCATCTTCTTGGCACGTGATTCCCGCGAATCCCTAACCATGCAGCGCAAGCCGCGCGCGTGCAACGCGTATACTACCTAGTTAGGCATTATGCTGGTATATATAGTAATATGAATTTTGTTTCCATCCAGTTTATCCCTAACCAGACAGAAAACCTCGTGCGACCCGCGTTACCTAGTTAGACATTGTCTAATGCCAATGTTATTGTTTGTGTTGTTCTTATTTCTGATTTGGAACGTCGCGCGTGTCATGATTGCGTGTTCTTTCTTCGCACATGCAGGCACGTGATCCCCCAATCCCTAACCAGGTAGCAAAACGCGTGCAACCGGTACTACATAGTTAGGCTTAAATTATGCTGGTGTAGTAATATTAATTTTGTTTACATTTGGAACACGTCTCGTGCCACGGTTGCCATGGATACCGCGTTCTATATCTTGTGCACGTGATTCCCCCGAATCCCTAACCAGGCAGAAAATCTCGTGTGGCCCGTGTACGTAGTTAGACATTATCTAATGTTATTGTTTGTGTTGTTGTTATTTCTGATTTGGAACGTCGCGCGTGCCAAGATTACGTGTTCTTTCTTCGCACATGCAGGCACGTGATCCCCCAATCCCTAACCAGGTAGCAAAACGCGTGAAAAACACGTACTATTACCTAGTTAGACATTATTTAATTTTATGATAAGAGCTATAGTACGTGAATATAAGCCCTTGAATGGCGTGGATTTTGCCGTTTAATGCATGCTAAACGCTTTTTCCAAAAGGGTTTTTTCAGCGCAATGCGACTCATTTCCCTCCTCTTTTTCTTTTTTTTTTCTTCTGCGTTTTCCAATGAAATCGTATAAATTATTTTTTTTTTCTCTCGACTTGTTTAAGGATTCTGAGAAAACGAAAAGCCTCGTCGTAAAAGCAGCTTTGATATAAAGCAACTGTTTGTTTCTGCTGGCGATGTTAATGCACTGCTTCTTCCTCTTGTTGCTTGCTGGAAGATTTCAAAATTGGGATTTTGCCCTTTGCTCTTCCACAACCCACGTTTTACACGTCTTAATAACCAGGGTGCTTTCCTATTCTATTACAAAAACACTGTTCCTAACCGAGCATTCTGTGTGTGGGGGTGTGCCGCGACAATTCCATACTTTGTTTTGTGTGCCATATCAACTGAAAAATACTGTTCTAAAATGCCAATCGTTTGTAAAAGGCTTAAAAATGCTAAATACTAGCCATGTAAAAGGGGTCTGTGCTAGCCCCAGAATGGCACATTCATTTGGTAAATAATGTAAAAGCCGGCAAAAAGCTAACACTATAGGTGGCAAAATACAGCATCTCGGCACGTCGACGCTCATTGGCTCTGATTCGATCCGCGTGGCACGTGCCGGCGTTCCATGGTTTGGAACGCGGGTGTTCTATATACTCGTATATTTTCTCTTAAATTGTGAAGGTAAGCCAATTTGAAACTTAAGATTTTTTGTTAAAAACTAAATCGTTAAAGGGAAAAATAGGCGCACTTTTTGCGAGGAATCTGAAAACGTTTTTGTTTTCTAGACGGAAATGGCAAGTAATAGGAAACGCGGCAGCCAAGTCGAACTTAGGTAGGGGGAAATTTGCGTTCCAATTTTCAAATTGTTTCCTCTTAATTTGGTATTACGTGTCGCTCCTGACGTACGTCGTCGAATCAGTGGCGGAAGAAAATGAAAAAACCTTCCGTTTTGAACGATTGCCAAAGAGAAATATATTTTGTAGAAAAATTAGGCGGTTAAAAAAAAAAAACCCAAAACCTGTTGCTTAAGTGGAAGGGACGGGATTTACGGAATTGCCCCCGTTGACGTCGGGCAATTCCAATTTTAAAATTCGAATTCCGATTCGAATCGATGGAACGACGGCGCGTGCGACCCGGTTTGCGAATGATAGGCGACGTGCCATTCTGTTAGATGGCATTTTGGCGGCCAATGGCAGACGTGTGCCACGCTACGGTTAGCGTTGATGGACTTAAAATGCAAATAATTATTGTTTGTTTATACCCTGTCTCCACTTGCACAGCCAACTCAGTTGGATGTGCATTCTCAGTTGGATGTAAACGAAAAACTTGATGGTCGAACTGACCTGGCTCCACTATGTTGTAAAACATTGGTGAAATGTGCAGTGCATTGTGGGAATGTAATGACGTCAAACAGTGTTGCACTTTAATCATCCTTACATTTCCCTATTGCATTAAACGTTGATTAAAGTTGTAATT
>JAQGBW010005339.1:0-12166 GCA_034698625.1 Julus scanicus
CCTATTTGAGGTCCATCCCTTCACTTCTCAAGTGAAGGTGTACAAACCATAGAGACTCACCAAAGGTAGTCACCTCAGTACGACAATATTCCTTAGGAATATATCGAAAATGCAATTAAAGCATGGCCAAAGAGAGGCAAACTCATTAGAAAGGCAAAAATATCTTTAATCAAAAATTTGAAGTAATTTGATGCAACCAGTAAAATTTTGGTAAGCGACTAGAATCGTTTAGTAAATGTACGAAACATAATGTACTGTATGAAAATATCTTGTATGGCAGGATATTTATTTTAGATAAGTACATAATCGTCTTTGTCAGCAAAATGCTGTACCATCTCTACTTCTGATTTTAGTTTAGACAACGATAAAGAGTTGTGTGAGGATGGTTGTACTCAAAAATTGAAAAAGTCATTTTTAGCATGTTATGCGGTTTTGCAGGTACTGTTGTTGGTTTTAACAGGTTTTTGAATATTTTCAGTTACCGATCTCTGGTCTCTGCAGAATAATAAACTAGCCATTCCTGCTTAAATCGAGGATATGGTAATGCAGCAATCCCTGCATCTACAGATAATTTACTTGAAAATGAGAAAATATCTTCAAACTGTTTTTCAATGCTATTGAGCAGGGTGTTTACTAGTGGCTTGCAAAATATCCAGTTTTCGTGCAGAAGTTCTTGCAATTGTTGTCGCAAAGCAACAATACATGGGATAAATATACAACTGTTAATTATACAACTGGCATATTACATAACTTGGCATACTTAGCATATTTAGAACTGAAGTTCTAAAAGTTATTGCATGTTTGTTTAGATAAAAAATTTGTGATCCACTCTTATGATTCCTTAATGATCAGGATCTACATACAAGATGCACAACAGTCACAATACTAAAGCAGACTGCTTAAATACAATAACACCAGAGCTTGAAGTCGAAACAATTATGAGTCTCTTGGGGCAGGATCACAGAATAAGCCCTTTGTGTAGGCCAATGCAATCATGCACAATCCACTTGCAATATATACAGTTCAGTTGTGTGATCACCTGTGGAGCATGACACAAACAATAATAAGTTGCGTCACAATTTAGAGGGAATTCATCCCTTGCTGGTGAACAAAGCACCAGGATATCCCCCAACAAACACAAAATCTTTGACCAAAAACATCACGTCACGTCAATGATGTTTTACTTACTCCAACTGGGCATTTTGAACAAGATTAAGATTGTCCAGACAGTCTTCCAACCCAAATTCAGATTAACAGGATGTCACGTAGATCTGGCACACCGATCTGTCCGAAATGCTGACCCAATAGACACAATAGTGGATGGTCGCCTATGCACCCGGTCATCACGTGTAAAGGTGTCAACACGATCCTGTGATGTACTAGTGTTGAATGTGAGTTGAGCTCACAATATGTGCTTATACCACTCGGATAGCTGATCTGAGCAGTACGATCTGAATTACTGAAGCGCTGTCGCATTCATGCATTCTGTCATCCCGTCAGTCTCAAAGTGACAAACTTGCTTGATTGCATCCAGTGTACTGTGACAGGACTGTCCAGAATTCCGACAGACCGCGTGTTATAATCACTCACGATTTTTCTAGGTAACAAGTGTACGCGCAGTACAATTTCGAATAGCAACCTCACAGTGTCCTTGGCTGTTACTGGGTTCACCGTTACAATCATGGTAACCCATTTTGAATGTTTGTCGACGATTACAACATGCAATATAGAATATTCTGTCTTACTGTGATGGATTTATCTTTCCTCTGTAAGAGGTTTGTTAGAAACGTAATGAGACTGGCAACAATGCGAGAGATTTGGCCACACTGTGTTGTTGTCCTTCACCACTTATGTTAGTTAATCCCCTCCAGATGCTTTGTCTGAGTTTCAACTTCGTACCACATGATTTTCAAGAGCGCTATCAATGAAGTTGTGTATTTGTTGGGTCACGCATAATGGAACATTAGAATTTGGAGCAACGTTGTGTCATTAAGTTTTGTGTAAAACTTGTGGAATCCACGAATGTGACCTTTGACAAGTTCAAACAGGCCTTTGGGGAACATTCCTTGATGAGGGCCCAAGTTTTTCGCTGGCACAAATCAATTTTGGATAGCCAAGAACTGGTGGAAGATGAACCTTACTCAGGAAGGCCTTCAACTTCAAAAACCATTGAAAACGTCAAATGTGTTTGGGCTCTTGTGAGATCAGACCATTGTCTAACAATAAGGATGATGAGTGACCAGTTAAAATTGAACATTTTCACTGTGCATCAAATTTTACCTGAAGATTTACACATGCAATATGGTGCCGAAAACCTCCTAATTGAGCAGACCCAGGTAACAAACCTTGTTGGCCCAACCATTAGGTTTTAGTTGGCACTATTGGTGAATCATTGATAGTTGGCTAACACCATTGGCTAAACGTTGAAAATTAGTGGAATTGCTAATGATATGTTTTATGTTGAAATTAAATGTTTTGGTAATGTTTTTGTCTGGTGCATTTGCCAATCATCAGCATTATGTTTACATTAAACGTTTGGCCAAAATTTTTGCCTAATGCAGTTGCCAATAATTGGTTTAATGTTGGCATTAAACATTTGGCCATTATTTTTGTTGGTGCATTTGCCAATCGTCCGTTTTATGTTGGCATTAAACGCTTGGCGAACATTTGCGTCTGGTGCATTTGCCAATTATCAGTTTTATGTTGGCATTAATTGTTTGGCCAATGTTTTCACCTAGTACATTTGTTAATCATTAATTTTTATTGTTTTCAAAGTATCTATATTAAAACTGTATGACAATTAGTATTAAGGACAATATGTAGATTATGATATGATAATTGCCCAAATATGTTAATCTAACTAGATGAATAAGTTAGATGTATTTAATTTGTGAATTCTAAAATTAATTATGATTTGTTCCAAATTTTTGACTACTATTATTAGCATAATATATTTTCTTAACATTGCCCTAATTATGCATTTAAACATTGACAAGCAAGACATTTCTGCATTAGCTCAGCATTGGCTGCCTTTGTAGTGCCAATGAATCAAACATTATTCCAGCAAGACAATTCTTTATTGTATTAACATTGGCACAGCAATGTGTTCCTAAAAGTGCCTGTACACCAAGTTACTTTTACTGTGCAGTTTTTGAGCTATGGCTGCCAAAGTTGCAGGTGTTGTTCACACGCTCACCAAAAGTAGCGTGTAGCATGCAGTTTTTTGTGCTGCTGCTGCAAAAAAGTTTCACAGCTGCAATGCAGCTGCAGCAAAGTTGCAGAACTGTTCACACGTGTGTGTGCAGCTTTGAATAGGCTGTTTTCCTGCAGTATACAGTGCAACTTCTCGTTGTGGTCGCTAACGATGTCATTTTCATGTTGATTTTAATATACTGAAGCATATATTCAATATAATTCCGTTCAAATAATTAGCAATGAAGTGATGGAAGCTGCATCCTCTCTAGCAATTATGTTGCTGTTAAGAGGACAGAGACGTCGACTTCCACAAAAAAAAACGAATTTGGGTTAGAGATTGGATTTAGAATCGAGAACATTGTGGAGTCGTTGATAACTTGCTGAAAGAATTACAAATAGGTGATGAAGAAGTTTACAAAAACTTCTTGAGAATGTCGGCAACTGATTTTAAAATCCTTTTGGCAAAAATATCGCCTATTATAAAACGAAGAGACACAGTAATGAGACAAGCCATTACAACGACTGAGCGCTTGGTTTTGATGCTAAGCTATTTAGCAAAGGGTAAATTTATTCTTTAAATATATTTAAATTATTTTTCTATATGTACCTCATGTTGATCTATAACAATTTGAGGAACAACCCAGTTGGTGTTTTTCCATCTAGTTCATTGCTAGCCAATAGCTGTAATAAATAGATAAATTTAAAACTAATTTTCAATTTTATTTTCATTGTTATTAGGTGAAAGTTATGCATCATTAACGTACTTATTTAGAATACCAACAAACACAATTTCAAAAATAATACCTGAAGTCTGCTAAGCCATTTACGATGTTCTGAAAAATGAATATCTAAAAGTAGGTGAAATAAGATTAATTGCATTATCATACAACTTTATTTTTATAAAATGTACACATTTTGTAACAAACCATTACAACATTAATAACAAAATTATTTACATTTAGCTGTGCATCTTTTTAAGGTTTATTTTAAAATATATACAACTTAAAAAATATCACCGTCACAAGACATTTCCGAAACAATATCATTTGTCAATAAACTTGCAGGATCAATTACTACAGTTTCCCTCATCGAATCTCTATACTGTCATGCATAGCTTTTAATATTAGCATTGAGGATCAATCGTTGAATGTCAAATTTTAGCTTTAGCTAAATGACAGGTGATGTGTTGAGCTGCCTAAGTTCATTACTTACATAATCTCCGAACATAGAAAATTCATCTTTTTTTTTGGATTCTGAAATGACATCAATGCAATGACTCAAAATGGCCTGCTCTTTATCTTCAACGCTGCTTCCAGCTTTCCTTTTCTTAGAAGTTGATTGGCTCGGATGGGTTGCAATGTCTGTGGTAGTTTTCTCTACTTCGGGTTGATTTTCTATTATTGATTTGCAATCACTAGTCATGTCTTTACTAAGTTCGTTGTTTTCATCACCAGCTGCTGGATCAACCTAACAAGAGTTAAAACATGCATCAAAAATGTATTATAGTTCGTAGCACGTCAATTAACTGCAGAAAACTGACTGCATGACAATTAACTGATGACAATTGACCTTGTCATGGGCTAAACAATGGCTGTGTAAACAACAGCGGTCAAGTGTCGTCGGTTAATTGTTGTGCAGTCAGTTTTTAGCGGTCAATTGTCATGTAAGCATTATAGTTAAATATAGTTTGTGATTATCTTTTTCGTTATGCTTATTTTAATTCAATGTCAATTTCAGGTACCAGATACAGAAGCAGAGTGGATCAAAATTTAAATGAGTTTTCTAAAACGTGGAATTTTCCCAAATGCATCGGTGCTCTAGATGGCAAATATGTCATCGTCAAAGCACCAGCAAATAGTGGGAGCTTGTATTTTAACTACAAACACACTCACAGCATTGTTCTGATGGGATTAGCTGATGCAAATTATAAATTGACTTATATTAATATGGGAGCACCTGGTCGTGATGCAGACGGTGGCATTTTTTTCAAATTGTCCACTGTCCCAGGCCTTGAAAGACAATACATTAAACATCCCACAACTAAAGCCTTTGCCTAGCAGAAACAAACCCATGCCTTATGTCATTGTTGCAGATGATGCATTTGCATTAAAATCCTATATGATAAAGCCATATGTAAACAAAAATTTAAGTGTTTCTGAGTGTATTTTTAATTACCGGTTGTCCCATGCCAGACAAATAATCGAAAACGTTTTTAGAATTACGTCTGCACACATTCGTGTTCTTAGAAAAAGTGTGGAACTACATCCAGATAAAGTTTAAAAAATCATCTGCGTAGCATGTGTATTTACACAATTTTTTAATATCTCGGACAAATTCGATGAAAATATACTCACCAAGAGGCATGTTTGATACTGAAAATAAAGATGGATCAGTTATTTCTGGCATTTGGAGAAATAATGATAATAATTTGTGTCCACTTAGAGTAAACGCAACTAGATATGCAACCAGTACGACAAAAAATGTCAGGGAAGAATTAAAAGAATACTTTTCATGAGAAGGGTAGGTTCCTTGGCAGCATAATTACATTTAAGTTAATCTGCTGTTGTATCTGTAGAATCTGTTGTTGTAGTTTTTAAGGTGTGTCAAAACATAAATTGTAATGCATCAAAAAATTGTCATTTTGTTTTGTATGTTTCAGAATAGCTGCTACCATATTTCTGTGACTTCATTTTTTTATTTTTCTTTCGAATATTGGGCCTTAAGAATGTGCAGTCTTTTTTTTATTTCATTTGCCGGGATGTTAAGTGCAGAACCAATTTTTTCAAGAGACTCGCACCGCTTTGTTTGATTATGATAACTTTGGTGTTTCACGTTCGTGTCTTCAGTCTTCTATTTGAATGGTGGCATTATTAGTATAAAACAACATGAAACAACAAGAAACAAATATTAACACCCAGGTGATTTGCAGTAACATACCCTACAACTAAAATAGATTATAGTATATTATTTTTAATCTTTAACTACATCACAGTCATGTTATTCCATCAACTTTCTAATCAACACTAACTATGTACAAGAATGTTTATAGAGGTCAATTAATCATAAATATACAGGGTGTTAGTCTTTTAACATTTATAAGGGGTATTAGACACCACAGAATTCACTTAATTTTTCGTTTTTTTGAAAATCAATATATTTCTTAACAATGTACATTAGGAGATGTTAGAGCAGGATCTTTCCAAATCATCAGTCCAAGATGTTTATTTCTTTTTAAAGATGAAGATAGCATTTTAAATAATTTCACGCACATTTAGATCATTTGACTGAGAGTTTCTGGTGTTCAGATTTCTTACCTGTGAATGTTTGTGACACCAATAAGATTTGTTTTTGGCTCATATAATCCCATACATGTATTTATTCTATACAAATATAGAAGGCCAAAAGCGGGTAATCAAATGAATGTTTTTTAATCGAAATGATAGTTGGCAACTAGTTTATTGCTAAATTGCCATGTTATCCACATTTTATAAGTATTTGGTTTGTGGTTTATAACTGCATCTGATGCCGCTTCGTAATTGTATGGAATGCTGACAAAGGGTTTGTGTGTTAACATACTGACGCATGAAAGGAAATTAATTTTACTCTAATTTTGTCATTGTATATTTTTTTTTAATACCATACTTTTACAGTGTTAATGAATCAAACAGTGACAAAGTGGCAATAAACTAGTAGTGAACTGTATCATTTCGATACACTAACAATCGTTTGACTAATAGTTTTAAGCATCAGGTTTATCACTTGTGTATTTTTATGACTGCATTTAGATCATATTTTTTATTAGATCATATGATTTCTATTTCAACTTTTAAAAAATACTTCTTAACAGAAGTTTTCACTCACAGTTAAACTCCTTGGCAATTGTATAACCCAGGGGTGGTCCTGTTGACACTTCCAAATGCATCAGGCTTTCTGCAGCAAAGTTTCCCCAGGTGAATATTTTTTTGCTGCTAGAACTACCTATGAAATTGTTCTTCACACGAGGCTACTTTTAAGTTGCATGCAGCATTAATAATGCTGCATGCTGCTATACTGCAGTCTCTAATTTGAGGGTTTCAGGGCAGTTCACACCACGAGTTCAAATGCTGCACAGTTTTTTAATTGGCTGCGCAGTAAAAGTAGCTTGGTGTACAGGCACCTTAACATTGGCCCAATAAGTAATTAAACCATTGACCCAGCTTTGGCTGCCTACGTAGTGCCAATGAAAATGCACTGGCACAGCAATGATTTTCCCAATTTTGACCTATTTGCTCATATAATCATTGTCCAGAAAGACATTTTTCTCTTGTATTAACATTGGCTTCTAATGCAGTGCCAATGAAAATACATTGGCACAGAAATGTTTTTTCTAAAATTGACCAAAAAGGTTGTGGTTACCGGGGTAACAACTCCTTAACTTACAACCACTGACCAAACAGTAGTATATAAGAAGTCATTTCCAAAGCCACTTTATTAATTTAGCTTTTTTGTGAAATGTTTTCAGCTTTTATTTTATTACAAAGAATATAAAGTGTTTTATTTGCTCAAATTAGATTAGTTTCTAATGTTTTCAGCTTTTATTTCATTACCAAGAATATAGTTTTATTTGTTTGGGTCAGATGTTTTTTTGTGAAATGTTTTCAGCTTTTTTTTTTATTAGCAAGAATATAAAGTATTTTATTTGATTAAATCAGATTATTTTTTAATGTTTTCAGCTTTTATTGTATTACTAAGAATATAAAGTTTTATTTGCTAAGGTCATATGTTTTCTTGTGAAATATTTTCAGCTTTTATTTAATTACCTAAGAGATTAAAAGTGTTTTATTTGCTCGGGACAGATGTTTTTTTCTGAAATATTTTCAGCTTTTATTTGATTACCAAGAATATAGTTTTATTTGCTCGGTTTAGATATTTTTTTGTGGGAAATATTTTCAGCTTTTATGTTATAACCAAGAATATAGTTTTATTTGCTCGGGTCAGGTGCTTTTTTGTGAAATGTTTTCAGCTTTCATTTTATGAGCAAGAATTTAGTGTTTTATCTGCTCGGGTCAGATTATTTTTTAATGTTTTCTGCTTTTATTTTATTACCAAGAATATAAAGGTTTATTTGCTTGGGTCAGATTTTTTGTGTGAAATGTTCTCAGCTTTTATTTTATTACCAAGAATTTAGTTTTATTTGGTCGGCAGATTTTTTTGTAAAATGTTTTCAGGTTTTCATTTTATTACTAAAGATTTAAAGTGTTTTATTTGATCACTTGCTTTTTTAATGATACTTTTTCCCAATTTAATATTTTATTAAAAACACGTGATAAATAAATTACTTTTTTAAATATAATATGTAGTCAGCATTTTGAACATTTGCTCAGTACCAACTGAACCTCTTGTGAATTGTGCTTTTGAGTGTTGTGCTTCTGAGTGAGTGATGTGATAGTGCTGTGCTGTGCCTTGGAACCATGAAACTTTTTATGGACCCTTTAAAAAACTCTCAAATAAGCAATAGGTGAGTACCAAAACTAAATATGTTTAAGATGAAACACAAATGTCATTAATTTGGAATATATTTACAGTTTACAAATTTAGTACATACATTTACAGTTTACAAATTTAGTACATACATTTTTTTCTAAAAAAATTATCGTTTTTGACAATATATGTGTATAATTTTGTAAAAAAGAACAAGTAGGGTAAATGTTTTTAAGAGATTGTTTTAAGATAATTTTTAAGTGATAATTTTTATTTGAGGTGTATTCTTTGATAGATGCATAAACATACGCCAAAACTAAATATATTTAAGATGAAGCACAAATGTGATACGTTTTTAATAAATTTGAAGTTTCAATTATATTGCAAATATTTTTTTTTTGCTAAAAAAACTATCGTTTTTGGCAATGTATATAACATTTTTATTAGGAAAAACAAGTAGGTTATAAGTTTTTAAAAGAACTTTTTACAAATTTTTTGAGCGAATTTTTGTGAAATATTTCTTTGAATGATATTTCTTTTTGAGAGATTTTTTTTAGAAAAAATTTTTTTAAATAAACTATTTTCTCAATAGATTTTCTTTAAGTGAATTTTTTTAGTGAAACTTCTTGAGAGCTTAAAATAAATTATATACAAATTATGAGATAGTTTTTCTACCTTGAGTCTTCTATGAACGAATCATTGTTTAACAAGTTGGATGAAGAACTTTTAACTGAACTCCCAAAATTAACTGGAGATATCAAACACAAGGCTGCCAATGCAGATAAGGATGAAACATCACTTACAAAGAAAAAAGGTGCTCTAAAAAAGAAGAAAGCTTTAAATAAGGATGAAAGTATAATTAAGCAATGGATGAAGAAGGGATTATGAGAACCAGTGAAAAAACTAACCCAAAATCAGTGATTTTAATGCATTGCATTATCGCGATATTGGTGATAATTAGAATTTGAAAGTTCTAAACAATAAGAGAACTTCTGAAAGGTACATCAACATTTGAAAGCAATACATGTGTGGCAATCATAATAATGGTCCATGCATACCAGTTCGACTTTTTCCTCACTTGTATGCAGTACTATAAACAATACCAACAACTTTGTTGGAAAATGGCAATGAGTTTTCTGCTTATTAATTATAATTAAAATGAAGTGTTTACAGTATTCCATTAATTTTAGTTCATATTCTGAATATTACAATCACTTATTAAATAGTCATGATGAAAATAGAATAAATGGTGAATGTAGCTAATGCAAGATACATTATACTTTACAAAACGAATAAGAAGCACATCTAAGAAATGTTCATGAATTTAAAGTTAACAAATCGACACTTTTTAATCTAAAGATAAATGGGATGGGGTTTAATAGCAACCATGTTCCTATTCAAATAAGTAAATCAAACTTAAAACCAGAAATCAATCTGTTGCTTTACAATAGCCACTACTTTTTGATAAAAAAATATCAACTTCTTATTATGTAAAGATGGTGTGAATAAGTCACATTTTTGTTTGAGGTGTTACCAAGGATTTCTCTCACAAGCAGCACGAGATTTGCATGACACTATGTGAGATTCACTTAAACCGGCAAATGTTTGGATGCCAGTACAAAATAAATGAAAGTTAAGATTTGGTGAATATGCAAACACAATGAGGATACCTTTTGTGGTATAGTTCACTTTTAAAAGTCTCATAAAACATATTGATACAGCGAATCCAGGTCCAGAAATATTGTTTACAAACTTTTATTAAAAACATCAGCCTTGCTCTTATTCCTATTATAATTGACTATGATGGATCTGTTGTTGCTCAAAAATGTAAAAGAACAAAAAATGCAGCATGCAAAAGTTGTAATTCAACCTTAAAGTCAAAAAAATTATGCCCTGTGTTGCACATTCATTGAGATCAAATGACGGACACTTCATTATAAGAGGTCTTAACAAAGTAAATCCAACAAAACTAAAAGTCATTCCATTAAATATGGATAGGTATACCACTTTTCTTGTAGATGATTAGATGTTTATGGATTCATTTCAGTTTCTGTCTGCACCACTTGCTACATTAGAAAATAATCTACCAAAAGAAAAATGTTATACAGTTAAGTGGTATTTCAAAGATGAAAAAAATGTAGAACTCATGAGAAAGAAAGGATTTTTTTTAAATGAACATCTTGATGATTTCGAAAAATTTAATATTGAGGATAGTCCAAAACATAATTTTACCAATCAATTGAATAATGAAAATATCACAGAAGGGAATTATCAACATGTTACTAAGGTTTAAAATTCCTTTGATTGTAAAACACTTGTTGACTATCATGATCTTTTTTAATGTGAAGATTGTTTTGTTTTGGCTGACAAATTTTAGAACTTTAAAATTTATCAATGGAAAGTTTTGGATTAGACCATGCTCATTATTTTACATTACCAATGTTTGCTTGGCCTGCATCATTAAAGTACACAAATGTTGAATTAGTTATTTACAGATTAGGTAACTGACACCAAATTTATTCAACAATAAGAAATATATTGTTCATTATAGTAATCAACAATATTGTGTAAAATCATGTTTAAAAATATCCCAAATCCACAGAATTTAATAGCTTGTTCAAGGAGCATGGCCTAAGCCATTTATTGTATTCAATAGAGCTCAAAGAAAACATGCTAAAAACAATTTTAAAAATATTTTTTTAAATTAATGAAAAACTCAGTTTTTGGAAAAAACAATGGAAAACCAAAGAAAAAGAATAAAACAAAAACTTATTACCAAACATTGAAAGTTTGTATACTTGATTCAAATTTATCAGTTTTTTGAATGAAGCAATGGTCTGCTTATTTGAACAAGCTAATTTATACAGGATTTACAATACTAGACATTTCAAAATTTATTATGTCTTGTTGCTATTATAATGTTTTAAAAAAGAAAATATAAATCAAATTTATTCAGTATTATATTACATGATAGAAATAAGCCCTCATTTGGATACTAGTGATTACTCCACAAGTAATTTTCTGCATTAACAAAAAAACAAGAAAGTAATGTTCAAATTTAAAGATGATCTAAATGGTATCCCAATAGCAGAATTTGTGGGATTAAAAGCAAAAATGTACTCAGTTTTGCATGGAGAAAGCAATTATAAATATACTGGAAAGGGATAGAAGAGCAAATTGTTAAAAAGAACTTTAACCAAAACATATATGATAAAGCTTTAACAACATTTTTAAATATAGATGCTTTATTCAAAATCAAATTATAAACTGCAATCATAAAATATTTAGTGCTAGAATGAACAAATTAGGATTAAATTTATATGATGACAAAAGGTTTATTCTTGATGATGGTATCACAGCACTGGCACATGGTTATTTCAAAATAAATTCTAATAAACAAAAACTAACTTAATCTTTTGGGGTGATTTATAAATTACTAGTCGGTAACCCGTGAAAATCACGGGACCTAACAATACTTCGATTTGACATGCATGGAAACATAATGTAAAAT
>JAQGBW010005340.1:0-12165 GCA_034698625.1 Julus scanicus
TCTTGCAAAAATAGATTTTCCCCAGTGTACACAGTCGTTGAATGCAGGTGTATCATTTTGGCTTTGAGCCACTGTATGTGAGTTGGGAATTTGTTAAATAATCTCAGATAAATGAATTGCAGTATTACACAGGCACAAATAATTGTCAAAGTGCACCCACAGTTGTTTTCAGGCAAATGCTGGGATAGTTCTTCTAAAGATCATCTGCGACAGTGTTCGATCATATCATTAAAATTACTAAAAAATAAATAATTAAACACCTAATCACTATTGCTAGGTGGGCAGAATTTCATGGCAGATTCTGCGATCAACAGTCTTCATTTCATGAGGCTGTCTTTGGATTTTTGTCTCGTTAGCTTGACTAAACTCAGGTTAAAATCAATCAGTTGGGTGTACATGTAAGGTCCTACTAGCAATTGTTGGAGTTTTGGAAGTCTCAAATAAATTAGGCTATGATCAATAATATTCCACTGGAATAATTAAACACTAGGGGTACTCCAACGATCTGTCACTTGGGCAGTTGGACTATCTGCATTTGGCCCACATATGGTGCACTTGTGCAGTAGCTGGTGTGCAGCTCTGAAAAGGTCCACAATTAAGTTGAGTGTCTTTTGTGAAATGGGCACAAATGCAGCTTGCACAAGCCTGCCAGATCAAATTGCAGTAAAAACCTCCTTTTTTCTCAAGCACTTCTAAAAAAGCCCCATTGCAGTAGGTTCAGCAAAATTTTTGGGTCTGTTTGAGTGCCCCTAATACATCATATTTATAAATACTGTTGCAAGATAGTGTTACCACATCTGCACACATCTTTTAAAAATTTTAGTAATTAGGATCGATTTAACATTCTAAAGTGTAGCTCATTTTTTTTTGCAAATTATCAGAAAATAAGAAATTCCAATTTTCCCACAAACTTGTGCCAATCCCAAGTTTTATCAAAACTTGGTAGCTAATGGCTTTTATTTTATTTGCAGGTTATATCATTATAGCAAGTGCTATACTTTTCACAAAAAGATCTGTGAAATATTTAACATTAATGAAAGGTGGTGAACACGTTCAACTTACTTGTTATTCTCCATTCTGGCGTGACAGTGTGATTTCTGTGCCTTTGGATCACTTGACGTGTAACGTATCTCGAGATCACAGCAAAGGGCATGTTCCTGTCAAGATCAAGAATTATTACATGTACTTTCTTTTGGACAAGAGTGGAACTTTCACCAACACCAAGCTGTTCGACTATACCGCAGGTGTGAAGCGCGTGTGGGCAAACAAAAAGTGAATCTTGAAATTGTAAAATTTCTGTAAAAAAAAAATTGATTAGCAAAATGTTTTTTTTTTTTTTAAACAAGAGCATTTATTGCTAATTCCATTTCCCTATACAAAGTTAGAGATATGTACACGTGTTTTGTGCATGCATCTTTGTCGTAGAATAAACGTCGATACAGTCACTAAATTTGTCGGCTTTTCATTACCTGCATTGGCAAAGGATGTAGATGATCCAGGACCAAAGGTCAAATTGCTCATCGTTTTACATGCAAAAAAAATGGACAATTTTGTTTACTGGTTAGATGATAGACATTGGGTTTAGGAAGGGTAATAGAAATATTAAAATTAGCCTAAAGTTTAAAACAAACAAAAGATCAACAAACGATAGAACAGTCCCAAAGAAAATCAATCAATGCATTGGCTGTTACATTTTCGGGTTATCAATATGCCTTCCAATAGAATTGTTACAGAAGGAACAAGATGTTGCAGCAAACATTAGCGACAAAGCATTATGCTGTGTTTAAGAATCAGTAACAGGTAGCGTGCCTCCAAGTAATTTGGCCATACTCTGAATGTTATTGGTACTTAAACACAACATTACTGTTTCAAGTGAAATATTCGATAGCTAATGCTCAAATGCTAGAAGAAACTATGTTAGAATACCAAATACTTCACTCAGCATGGTAACAATAAATGACCCCTTTGCTTCATTGCTATTAAGTGCACAAGTCTGTTTTGTAATAAAACCGCTTAATTTTCCACAGATTCAATACCTGTAGCAGCAAATAGCAAACAAAGTGGGTCATGTGATGTCCTCGTGCTTGAATAGATCTGCTATGTCAACATAGCATTCTTTTCAAGCAACATCTATGAAAGCAAGATTTACGCCAAAGTAAAGAGTTCCGCTTTTAACCACCATCCTTATGAAAGAGCCGTGCACAAAATTGAAAACTCCAAGCCATTGAAAATGGAAGACAATAAAAATTAATTATTTTCATTAAAATCACTCGCTGAATAAAAAATCAAAACGTTTAAAAGTAGTTGTGAGTGCTTTGGGGATATGTTAAGGAGAAAGAGGTAATATCCAAGTTAATAAAGTTCTATGAAGATTTCTGGATTATGCTCTAAAATCACGTGTGGAGTTCAAGGATTAGACCATTAATTCAAAATATTTTAAGTTTTGGGTATATCGATTTTGAATTCAGTATTATAATATTTAGATTAGTCATTGAATAAAGTTTTTACGTTTTATATACGCTTATATACCTGCTAAATTGTGACCCAACACCAAATACATCCAATATCAAAATAAAAATATTAAATTTAACACATTCTCAGGTATATATAAAAAATATTTCGTAACACTGTTAAAAATAAAGACATCTCTCAACAACATTAATTTAGGCTGAACATATTTTTTTTAACTCCCAAATATATCCACTGAATATATTTCAATTTGCAAGAAGTGTTAGGAAAAACCTTGCAAAAATTGAGAAAAAATGTCAAATAGAAATAAATACGCAAAATGCCTTTTGTAAAATTCACAAAAAAAATAAACAATATAAATAAGTTATAATTTATCCCCACAAAATAAATTTAGCAAAATCCGCAATATGTACAATAGTGTAAATAAAAGTAGTATAATGTGGTCTATCCATGAGGGCGACTTACACGTGAATTTAGAGTAACACTCAGTATTTTTTAGTGGATCCCTAATATTAAAGTGATAATGGGTCTCAAACTGAAACATTAGCGAGGATGGTAAGGGAATTGTTAAAACTTTTTAGAAGCATACCCAAACCAAACAACAATTCAGGAAAATAAACTTCAAAATTATAGATAATACGCTGTAATAAAATCAAAACAAAAAATCGCGCATGCACACACATTTGATTCAACAAGTATAGAGTTAAAATTAAAAGGTATGGACGAATTGTCAAGGTAAATCTGCATTTGCCACAATGCTTCAAAGCGACAATCATATTAAAGCTTAAATTTTATGTTTTCAACTAAATCAGAATGTCTCAGACATAAATAAATTGTTGCAGCTCAAAGTATCAACCAACGCCTTCAATGTGCTGACGTCAACATGGATACATTACGGATATTCACAGAGGGTCACATCTTACTGATTAGAACATATTTTGTGAGATATTAATCCTCTTGAAAGCAAAAAACCCGAAACATTCTGAGAGCTTACAAAGCTGGCTACGGCATATGCATACACGATCTCCAGTGGCGGAATTTTGCTTGAAATTTGTGTAAAACATCAGTCCACATTGGAAAATTTCTGTCATAAAAAATTACATAAAAAATATGCTTTTAATGCGGTTATGCAAAGTAATCCTTCAAATTCAAGCCATAAGCCCTGACAAATCCTTGAAATATGCTTAATTTTTTTCTGGTCACCCTGTTAGGTCAAGTCAGAAGTTACTTAAAATTTCAGAAAATAAAACACCTGCACTGCGAAATACGAAAAACGTGTTTCCTCGTATAATTCAATAAAAAAATATTTTCAAAATCTACTCATTGAAATGTGCCCTTTTGGATTAAATCCGCCACTGGTGATTCACTATATCTCTGATAACACCTATCAGATTGTCATGATTTGCTGTTGAGTCTTGTTTTCTATTTTTTAAATTGTTGACAGTTTGCTAATAAACAATGTAAACGAGAATGTCTCCGTGTGGCTGCGCCTCATTAACAAATACCTTTCTTCCACATTAAAACTGTAACCCGTTAATAAATAACAAACAAAAAAAAAATAAACGAAACTTAAAACTCTGAACATACTAGATATTTTAGTTGGCTACTTCTAAGTTGATTTTGCCTAACAGTTCTAAAGGTAATTAGCAATGATCTGCTAGCATGTTACAAAAATCAGGAACTCTATAGTTAGCTCAACAGATATACCTAGTAAGTGAGGATTTCTCAAAACTTTCTTCATCTTCATGCTAATTATCAAAGATCATGTGCAATCAATTTTTCATACTGTTAAAATAGATCTGCCTACTAGTTTGTTTGTCCCGGTGCTAAACACTAAATGGAAATCTTTGAATAATTATAAAATTAACAAACACTATCGTAAAATAAAAATCGCTTTTAAGTTACCTTAGAAAGGTTTAGGGAGCGTATGTTTGGATTATGAAAAAAAAAAAAATTTGGCAGTTTAAAGTTATTCGACAGATTTCGTTGACGTTTGCTGGATTTAAAATGAGAGGCTGGTTTTTTATAAATGTAGAATCTCGAAAGTAAACCTAAATAATGAGGGGATGAGAAGAAACTTATAGAAATGATATGAAAAACGAAATCTGCTGATTGATATGGTTAATGATTTATACAAAAAATGTTGAAAGCACATTCTCAGTCATATAAAATGGGCTGAATCTTCAAACGTGTCTGGGCAGTTGGAAACCCAAAATGAAACAGCGCACTGCCGACTTTTTACTCCCGGCAACTAAAAAATTGAAACCGGTTCAATTCTACGGGTGATTAAATAGTTGCGACTGATAAGCGCCAGTGTATCTGTTTGCTCGGGCGATTTTTAAATCACACGCAACTTTGGGAGATCGAAAAGTTTAGTCGCCCATGAAAAAAATCGCTAGTGCGCACCTAGCCAAAGGGAGCAATTCCTACACAAGCAGTCATTATCGTGCTCTATTCGACATGTTCATACCAACATGAATTACAATATGGATTTCCAACTGACCAAACATCATTTGCACTCACCCAAAAATATTGCTCAATTCTGAAAGCATGGCAGGATGCAGTAATGAGATTATTTGTGAAAATGTACACGGAGTTGGTGCAAGCCATCCTTTTATGCCGTTGCAATTCAAGGCTCTAAGAATTAAAAGTCTCTACCTGGCATTTGCCACGTACAATTCATTATATATTAGGGCTATGCAAATTGAAATTATTTCATTTAAAGTGATACTAAACTGATATAAAAATATATTTGATCAAATTTATATAAAGGTCGGACTTGAACCGAAACCGACCTGGGAGCGAGTCGAGGGCTGCAAAATCCCTTTGACTCGGACTAGTAAATGACCGGTTGATTGGCTTCTCAACTTACTCGGGCAGTCATACCTTTTGATTTCATCGCTGCTTATCTAACTCTTAATGCAATAATATTCCTTTCCTTTACATGAGTCGTGTTTCGAGAGAAATATTTGACATAAATTTCTAAATAATACGTTAAAAATACTAAACTAGAATTTGTAACTTCCAAGTCATGCTTGAAAAAAAGTTGAAAATAGCAGCAAATATTCGTGGTTTAATGACCAGCTTTCCACAAATTTATGAATTTAGCTCACCAAGGCCGTATATACGGGGGGAAGGATATTGGGGATAGATCCCCCCGAAATCCAAAAAAAGTACAAATTTCAACCAGATTCCACCAATTTTCAACCCGAATCCGCCAATTTTCCGCGATTTTTGGACCATATCCCCCCTGAAATGTAATCACATAAACGGCCTTGCAGCTGATCAAAGTATTTATGTGAAAAATGGCCTTAATCTCATAAATAAGATATGAAAGATTGATCAAATCGCAAGATAGTGCAAAGAAAATCATTAAAATTTCAATGTCATGGTTGGAGAAGTTGCATTTTCATTTGCCATGGAAATATTCCCATATGATAGCTCCACTTATCAGTGAAGAGAAATGATTATTATTGCACAGACTGTCATAAAAGCAGACGTGAAATCTTTCCAATTTTCGTTCAAACTGCAACGATACACTTACACACTTTTGCCGGCCTTTTGTTTACCAGTGGCCAAGTATCCCAGGAGGGTCACAACAGATTACCTTTGGGCCTCGTCTATGATCAGGTGCCTCAGGTCGCCTCTGCTGGGCTTTCGCCTTCGCCTCGGCTTCATCTCTGATGTCCTATACCCAGCCAGGTTAAGAAGCGCATCGGCGCCCTCCGCAATCTTCTTCCGCTCCTCGTCTTCGGCTCGGGCAGCTTTGGCTCTACTAGTGGCAGCTCTTTCCAACAGGTAACATTGTTCACTTAGACTCTTGGCTCGGTCTCCATCACTCACAGGCAACACGATGACCCTGTTGCCAGGTTGTGCCCCTTCGTAATCATCCTCTTCCATCGATTCATCTAGCTCATCGCTGGTGCTAGTTGTACTGTGTGTGACGCCACTATCCCCGCCGCTGTCCCTATCGAATTGTTGAAACATGCATTCTTCAGACTTAGTTGCATGATTAGTGCCATTGTGCCCAAACTCAAAAGGCTCATCAATGGAGGAAGTTGGTGAGATGCTGTGCCCATCATTCGGCGAGCTTGCACTGCTATAGGTGTGATCTTCGCTTGGGCTTACAGTGATGATTGGTCCATCAACCGTTAAAGTGGGGATGACTCTGCGGGGCATCCTAAACATAGCAACGTTGTCAATAAAACACAATAAAAGAGACACTCGGAATGATGCAAAATTAAGCTTACCTGGAGCGGTCTTGAAGTCTTTTCAGGCGCCTTTCTTTTGTCGGTGAGATTGCACCATTGTTCGACTTCTCACTCTCTATTTGTCCTGCAATACAAATTCAATTTCTTGAATTAATCAAATTTAATCATCTTTAAAAAAAAAAAGTATTTTAAGGTAGCGGGTCAGCAACTTTGATAAAGCTTCTTAAGTTAGGTGCATTTTCTGAGAGATACAGATAGATGCACATGTAAATTATGCAAGTAGCTTAACTACAAAAAGTTTATAAATTGTTGAATTTTGAAATACCATGAACTTTTGTAAGAACAATGCAATTTTATAATTGCATTGTCCCAACATACCATACACAGGGTGGCCACACAATTTTCATTTTGAATTTCCCTGACTAAATCCCAAAATTCCCTGACTTGTCCCTGACTAAATCCCAAAATTCCCAGACTTTTCCCTGACTAAATCCCAAAATTCCCTGACCTAAACTTATTCGGTAATGCATACACATTTTTAGTCATAATGAAACGTATAAAAGCACTTTATTTGGCATTTTCAATTAGCAAGTAATTTCAAAGAATATTAAAAACAGAGGATTTATCAAACTGAACATAACTGCAGCTTTGATTGTTTGTTACACAGCCAACTTGGCTCTCTTTTGAATAAATATCCAATAACAGCATATAGGGAAAAAATGTTATTGCTGGGATGGCATTTTGCTTGTAAAGTGAAAAATTTCCCTGACCACTTACTAATTTCCCTGACTACTTTTTTTCCCCTTGACTACTTTTTCCCCCCTGACTTCCCTGATCTGTGGCCACCCTGCATACAGCAAAACATTCACAATTTGAAAATCTTTTGGGACTTTGGGAAACTATGTATTGCTTGCAATATTAATTCTGAAAATGTTCCAGCATAACCCTACAAAACTTGAAAGTTACCATTAATTTTGAGAATTCTTGGACCATTCTTAAGGGCAAGCATAGTGGCAGCAGCATCAACTTCTGGATCTGGAAAACGAAAAAAAAAAAATGTTACACCCCTTATAAAACAAAATCTAATGTCTCAGGGAAGGTTAACATACTCATAATCCTAAATGTGTTTAGCTGATAAAGGTTGATCTATGTTTCCAAAATTATAATAAGCAAATTGACTGAAATGCAGTTTCATCTTTTGTTAAAAGGCCAAGATTCAGAGAACAATTTTTTTTCTTAGCTTTGAAAAGATTTCGTTTTAAAAATAAAATCCTAGCAAACTTCAATAAATCAAGATAAATAAAGGTCCACATGTCTCCTGTAATATTCAGAGTTTCTAAAATAAACATATGAACATAATGACAAAAACAAACAAAAAAATCGATTGATACTCTTTTTGAACTTCCAATCGCCTGACTCTCACAGCATTGTACTTTAATTATTTATTACATTTATTACTTCCTTTGTTTGGGATTCCCTCTCGTCATCAAATGAAAATAGATGAGATTTGAGTTTCAATATGATGGTTTACATACAGTATTTCACCAGTCAGAATAAACATCCTGTCAAATAATGTGGATGACCTAGGTACTAAGAATCCCAGACTTCGAGAAAAACTGCTAAGATGTCAAAACCTCTTATCTGCCTGCTTTTAAACTTTGAGAGTTTGCGACAATGGCTACAGGTTTGTTTTCAGCACGTAGCTATTCTCCAAGACCATTGCGTTTTGTTTTCCCCATTTATGATTGCCAGTATGTTTAATTGGTTCCTCTTGTTGTTTCATTTACTTACACACCTTTGATTTTGGAAGCATCCAGACGCTTTGATAAGAATGGAAATAGTTCTACAAAGCGACACCAAAACGAATAAATCAGCTGCAATGAAACTGATCATGTCGTAAAAAAGAGAAGGGAAAGGTGAGCCACAATTTACCTGGATTCGGAGTATTGGCGCTGGTCTTCGGGGAAGCTGAAGCCGACTTGTGGCCATTGCTGAAAGCAACAAAAACACATCAATTATTTACACACCTTGATCCAATTTCAAAATAGGCCTTTAGCTCAAAGGAGATTCTTTTGATAAAGTGACTTACCTGATTGATGACACTAACGAAGACAGATGAGTAGGTAAACGAAGATGACGGTATTGATTGTAAGGCGTTTTATTTAAAGCTTGCAGGAGGTTGGGCCTGTATTCTGGCTCGATACACCAAAGAGATCCTTTGGCAATATTCTAAAGACAAAAACAGAAAGTTAGTTTATGCTGGTTTAATTTTGTTATTACATCTCTTAATCTAAGCAGAATTTAAAAAAGAACAAGAATTTTTCTATTTTTAGACTATTAATAAAATCTTGAATGATTTAAAGTTGATTGTGACATGCCCTACTAAAATACGTTAATTGTTGATAACAATTTTAATTTTCTTGATGATTAAAAACACTGAAATTTAGCCATAAAGATGATTAATCTTGGCACTTATTCGCCAAGAATGTCTGAAAACTTAATGGTATCCCAAAGGAACCAGTGCTAAAATGAATCATCAATCAACATCGCCTAAACATCCATTGTAAGTTTCATTTTGGTTGGAACCAGAATTACAAGAATTCATTTTAAAACCCATATGGGATGCCAAGTTTCCTAAAAATGTCAAAAAAGCGTCAAAAATGTTTGTGGTGATCCTCTGAATGATGCCTTGACCAAGCTGTCACCATAATGCCAGATCTGCCTAGATCCACTCACAAATCCCATCCCCTTGATATAGTGTTCCGGATTTGATCGAGCCTCTCGACACAGTCCTCATTTGCCAGTTTTTTCCCCACTCGACATTATACTGTCATACGAGTCCACACCCAAGTGCTTGGGTGTGGCTCCACATCCATGACCATCTCGTGGTATCATAGCAGAGTTCATCATCTCCCTTTTCCCTCCGAGCAATTTTCTCGGAACTTCAATTAAATGCTCGCTTATCGATTCGATTCAGGATTTTGGCCGGTAAACTACGGTCCTCAATTGTTAATAATTTGCTTTACGGGTTTTGGCATGGTAGCTGTCTCTCTCTAACCAAGACGTGTCTGCCCAGTACATCCATCACTATTATTCACCTGTTCTAAACATGCAAAGCATTGAATTTGATCTTGTAATGCCAAAAGCATTACATTTTAATGATGGGTCCATTTCACTGGAATTTGAATGAATGCCCATTCCAGTTGCAAAGATAGATGGCCACACAAAACAATATTTTCTAATAGACAGACATCAGACTTGCAAGTATGTGAATACGGTTCTGAAATCTGTGGGGATACAATTTTCGTTTACTCTGCAGTTCATTACAAGAAATCTGCAGAGCAGATTACCCATGAGGATGAGTATATTTTGAAGCCCTTTGTGGCACTGCATTACTTTAAAACGTTCGCTCTCTGGTGGATGACGTCACAAGACTATGCTTGTTTGAAAATGGAGCCACAGACTGACTACTAACAACTTTGGGGTGATCCATAAATTATGTCACACTTTTTAGCCTCTTTAAACACCCCCCCACCCCTTAGTCACAATTCCCCTATCCCTTGGACACAATTGTCACAAAAAACAAACAACCCACCCACCCCCCTAGGTGTGACATAATTTTTGAATGGCCCCTTTACAGTCACAGTAAAAGACTTGCAAGTGGCTGAAAGTGTGAATAAATAATTAACTTGATTGATTGTAATCGGCAACTGTTCTGTAGCGAGCATGTCATTTATGGGGGTCTAAGGACAATCATATTTCAGCGATATTATTCCCCCCCTGCCATATGGCATTTATTTGTTGACTATATGGTACTGAGTTGAATTTGCTATTAACAAAACTTTATTAAAAGTTCATCATTCATCTAAAGTACGTACAGTATGTACCGTATTTTACAGACTATAAGACGCACTTATTTCTTCAAAAAACTTCCTCCAAGATTCAGGTGCGTCTTATACTACTTGTTTTTTTGTTTTTTTTAAATGCTTAAAAACTAAGGTTTGTCTTATAGTCCGTAAAATCCGGTATGTATGTAAATCCTAATAAATTCCATATATTCGTAATCGGTATTTTCAGACAGTCAGAGTGCATTTTGCTAGTGCATGAGCCACTTTGGTAAGGGTTCCACCATCAAGCCTTATAACATATGTGATGATTGGTTAATCCCTAAACCTTCATTGTGTCTGCCATGTCCTGTTCCGTCCCCGACCAGACGGTACAGATTTTTGAAAAAAAATCACCTGCTTTACCAGAAATGTTCAAAAAAATTGGAAAAGTTTTTGTACTGGCAACACCATTTACAGAATATCTCATCAAGCTGCAACAGTTTAGTAAAAGTACGTTAAAGCTGGCAATATGCTCTTTAATTGGCACTTCAGATCTTAAATCTGCGGATGACAAACCCAACCAACAACCATTACCACGGCTGCAGTTTTATTGTACCTTCCGCTTTCAATTTCGGTACGGTGTATTGAACGGCTTTGGTTTTCGGAAAGCCCATGGATTTCTTAGCCATCACAGCACGATGGTGACAAATTCACTTGTAAACCAGCTAGTCACGGGGATTTCTGCTCAAATCGGCATACAATGCAAGCATCTCTGCAATTGCACGCCTTCAGTGTTGATCCATGACATGCATCCTCGTTTAAGGGATCAATCCTGAAATCACGGCTTCAATTGCCATGGCAACGGTTACCTAGACAATGGCTTGGCACAGATCGATTTACGAATGCCAGAGTGTGAGGAAGACCTGTTAGTGACATGTGCTGGTGTGTCCCATCAGAAGGCCCTCCCATTAACGGAATTTAAGACATGTGGTGAATACTGAAATTTAATTATTTCCAACAAGAACTTTTAATTTCACTATCTGCTGCTCAATCCCTTGCAACAATTAAGAAAGAAAAAAAAGCCTTAAAAAGATTTTTGCATCTACTAACTCCCAAAACTAGGCATGGAACAAGATTGCAAATCCTTTCATGCTTCCCAAAAGCCAATTAAAGAATTAAAAGAAATCCACGTAAAATAATTAAAGAAAAATGTAACGGTATGTTGTACGAGTTTGGTATGGTTCTAAAAAAAGTTGTTTAAAAATTACACCAACTTTACTTGAGAACCATAACATAATAAGTACCACAACATCCTGTCAAGTCTATCATAACTATCTTTAATTGAAGATTTGGTCTATCAAATTCCATGCACATTTCAACAAGAAATGTGAATCAACTTCCAGAGATCCATTCATGAAGAACAAGAAGTCAAAATAAATAGAATTCAAATATTTGGCATACAAATATGCAAAACAAAAATATCGGGACTATTCAACAGGTTACATAGCTATTAGTGTATTTGTCAATCAAACTATAGCATATTTGTGAAACTCTTAACAAGGAATCCACCAAAAGAAACTTACCACACAAAAAACATACACAACAAACATTGATGTGTCCAGAAGTGTTTGCGAACAATGTGGGGAAAACCGATGTTT